>VDFB02029873.1:0-34985 GCA_007258455.2 Sequoia sempervirens | reverse complement strand
AAGAATTCCCTTTCTATTGTTCTTACTCAGGATGCCAAGTATACATATATCTTCATGTTCTTACACACGAAACTATGGTATGATTTTGTGTTGAAGTAAAGGTTAATTCTAGCATCTTATCGCTATCCTTGTAGGATCTCCTTATATGGGTAGCATCATGGCTATACAAAGCTACTAGGGCAAATTATTACTCTCAATACATACTCTAGAACTCATTTTATTACCCTATATCTGAATTCAACTAGGATCTCAAATATGCAAGAATTCAAGTTCTTTTGTCCAACGTAAGTTGAATTCATGCATACTAACCTTTTTTGACAGTATATTCATCTTAACTTCATCCAACAAAGGTAAAATAATGGAAGGTGTATTTCTCTACGAACTCCATCTTTGAGGGGCACACTGTAAACCTTGCAGAAAGTTTTCTATGTTCAGTTATTCTAGAGAGTCCCTCATTCAATCTTTTTTTGACTCCAAGTTACTACTACTTTTCTTACCTATGGGCTGATTTCCAAAATTATAGAAAGATTAATTATCATTGCTACTTCATTGTTGTTCCTACAAGAGGAATGATCTATGTTAGAGATGGTGCAAACACCCAATATGTAACAAGTACAACATTCTTGGCATTAGTTTTGAAAAATGCTTTTATGGGCATGCATGCGAAATGAGGAAGTATGAACAAGACACGTAAAATTTTCTACAAAATGCTACCTCCTAGCTTACTCCGCGTCTAACATGTATGCAAAATGTGGAAGCATAGACAAGGCATGTGGTTTCTTTTGTAACCGTAGGCTGCTAGTTCTCTTTAACACTTGGAGATGGAATTTTTCACGTTATTTTCTAGATGTCTGCACATTTTTTATGTATTTGATTCAATTTCATAGAAGTGATAAATAATCTTTTTAATCACTCCATGACACTTGCTAATATTCCCCACAATAGTTGTAGGGTGAGAATTTAAGGTGTATACAAGAAGATTGTAAGGCCCACCCACATGTTGATCTTTTAGCACCACTTGTGTTCTGATGCGAGCTATGCTTGAATTTTAATTTGGTAAAATGTGCACTTTATGTTATGTGTTGAACCAAATATTATGACTATTGCTATGTAATATTGGTTATCATTTATAGAAATGCCATATTGAAATTTTATGTACTCAATTATGATTCATGTGTCTAACTTATCTACATTGTGCATTTGATATGATGTCATCTATTGTATTGCCTACTCTTATTTCATTTATGATCCTTGCTTAATTCCGACCCTTTCTTTTTAGTTATCTTTTGTGTTTGCTAGTCATGGATAAGTTGTCGCTTCACTTGTAACAATAGTTTATTGTGGATATTTACATTGGCTCTCTTCCCCTATTCTAATATGAGTGCAATGTTTAGGGATGGACGTGTGAAAGTGATCGTCATTTGAAGTTGTACAGTTCTCATTTCTCCTAATAAATTCTTTTGTGTTATATTTTCCATTGATTTCACTATTATACACGATAAAGACACATATGATGCTAGGAAAAATAGCATTCAAAAATATACACTAGGATTAGCCCACAAGGAACAGAATTTGATTTATTTTTTTAAATATACACAATAATTATTCACTAATATACATATATATTTCTATTTCTATTTAATATTTTTAGAATCTTCCCCACCTTGTAAACTTAACCTATCGAGTTCTTAGTAAAGATTTGTTCTTTACCAAAGGGCCAGTCCAATGATTTTGGGCTACATTTACTTAAAGGCTACAAAAACATCAATACATTTGCTTATAATATAGGAAACTTACCTCAAACTAAATTTTTTTAATATGTATACATACATATACATACACATAGCATGCCTAGAAGTAGAATAAGTCCTTTTATCTACATTCAACATTTACATTCTATCCAATGTATTTTGCATTGCCTGACATATGTTCCCCATACACTTTCCCCTTTGAATGTTGTAAATATTTTATAATTTTTGGATTATACTAAAAAAGTTATACAAAATTGCAATACCAAGAATACAAATTAGAGAATATAAAGTTTCAAGAAATCTCCTTACAATAAAAACAAAGTCAAAAACATATAAGACATAACTTGATGTTGCCTACATATTTATCAAACAATTGCAACCTTGTCAATGTCTCATTGATCTAATTTAAACAAAACTAAAAGCAATACAAATTCTAAGTTTATTCATTACATTTTTCCCTTCTCTCTCCTTAGAATCTAAATGCTTTATGCTCTCCAGCAGGAACTCGACGCTTGCATCACTTGTTTTAACATGAAAAGTTTGTAGCTCCTACCTTCTTAATTTTTTAAAGGAAATTCGTCAAATAAGTAATTTTGTGATGTAGAAAGTAAAATAGAATAGAATTATGAGATAAATACTAGAATTCATTTTAAATTCTCTAGAATGAATCTATGAGATAAATAGACTCTAAATTCTTTAGAATTCATTTTAAATTCTTTAGAATGAATCTATATTTTACATATCTAGAAATTTGAGCTTCTTTAATGATAATAATTAACAAATGGTATAATTTTGTTCAAATTCGAGTTCTTTATTTTATGTTATCTTATTTATCCATAATATATATTCTTATACATTTATCCCTCATGTCTCATCCATATGATTACACATCCCGTACATTTGTCTTATGTTTTTATTCATCACACATATGTACACACATATTTCTATGTATACATTATCCAATATAATTTAGCCACTTTCATGTATTAGAACTAGCTCATGATTGTGAACTCGTCTCATTCATATTTTAAATTTTGAATTCAAATTTTGGTCAACGCCAACTTTTATGCTTCCTAGCTAGGGTTAACTAAACACAAATTTACAAGATGTGTTGTTATGCCCTTGTTTTAAAGGCAATCAATGCATTTGTTTTAGACATCCATGATTTGAGAGTACCATTTGAGTATTATTCACTTTACACACTTCAATTGATGCACTAAAAGGAATCTAGTTCTATGCAAATATCTTAGAAGTGTATATATGACTATAGATTATTGTTTGCAATCATTCATACACATTTTTGTAGGTTGACCTATGAAAGCATGGCCCTTGTGAAAAATTGATAAACCTACCAAAGTATTTACAAGTACTACTAGTCCACAGTTATCAAGAAGCATAAAAGAAGACAAATTGAATCAAGCAATTAAGAAAAGAAGTTTTGTAGATTATAAAATACAAGTTTGTAGGTATAAGAAAAAGTTGTGGTCATTGATTTGTTAATGTGGGAGCATCCTAACATGTAAGAGAAATCTTGCATCATCCAAAAATATTTTCTTTCATTTATTTGTATGTTTACAGGTTTTCATTTGCATTTCAATAATTGGTTAGTCATCACAAATTTCACCAACATTTCACCACACTTGCATATTTTTACCTTACAATTCATAACACATTTTTTATATGGCTCCTCTTAATTCTTGCTCATTGGTTAGTGCTCATGCATACATTTCAAATTTTGTGTAACAAGCCCAATGTTTTAACTATTGATTTTACCTATGTTTTAACCCACATGTGAACAGTTTATGTTTACCAACTTATAGCAATAATTTTTTTCCTTTCTATTCCAATAACAAGATGCACATTCAAAATAATCCCATTTTGAATTCCAATTGCATTTATAAAGAAACATTACATAGTCCCAAGTAACGATTTCATATTACATTATTCCATGTAATGATAACATTTTCCCAAGTATAATTTCAATATAAAGATAGAGATACATCAATATGTACACAGCTTCCAAGAGCTTAATGAAACAAAGTACAAATGGTCTAGATGTCCCTTCATGCGCATACATCCTAAAATTTTGGGTGCCAACTGTATGAGGGAGAGTATCACTCAAGCACTTTTCCACCAACCATGAACTTAATGTGGTCCCCCGCACATCTACCTAACTGGTAAGATGGCCTTCCCTTCGATGAAGAGATTAGTTTGGTAACACTCATAATAATAGTCTTCCCAAGCATGGTGTTGTGTCCTCATAACTATAGCTACCTATGTCGCTAAAAAATGTATAGTTGGACATTTTTACACTCACTTGAGTATTTCTTATGGACTTTGACTTGATTTTTCCAATATTCAATGTTGTAATGTGGTCAACACATTCACATTAGGTCTTGGACCCTTGTGAATTATTAAGAATTCTAGGATGTCTTGTAAAAGTGTTGTAACCCACTTTCACACTTTTCGAGGAACCTTTCATTATAATTCACTTAAATAACCCCTTTTATTGCTTAACAAGTCTTATTTCAAAGTGTTGTAAAGATTTGTAACAAAATCTCACTTTTCTAGGTTTTTCATCAATAATTCAACCCTTTCTTATGTTTAAATGACCCTTTAATACATTTTTCGGCCATACTTAGGTGTATTTTTTAGAATAATCTTGTTAAACCTCATTAAATACACTTCAATCCCCAACACCCAATAAAATTGCCCTAGTGGGACCAAGTCGCCACCTGGGGCGACTTAGTCCCACTAGGCACAAAAATCAAAATAATTTTAATATTCTAGTGGGATTTTATTCTCTTAACCTTAAGGTCGGCCTATGATGTGTTATTTTTGGGAAATATTGCAAAATCAAGTATAAATAAAGGTTTATTTTTCCTCTCATTTTAATGCTAATTCATCCAACAATCAGCACCAAATTTTAATTCATTCTCAAGTATTCAAGCATTTCTAAGCATTATCGTCAACGGCTGGAGCACTTCATCAGATATCTTTAGATTTCAACATCAATGGTTTGGTGAGTTTGTGACATTGCATGCCATTCTCATCGCCATTCTCTTTATTTCATTTTATTTTATAGGGTTTGATAATTAAATCAGCTTGACCAAGGCAACCCCTATTTTCTAACCCTTAACCTCTTTTTCCCTCTCTTGCATGTGTGTTTTGCGGTGTCTTGTATGTCAGATTTGTAGAAAAAGGGTTAAAAAGTGGCCAAAATCCATCAGTGCTTCATTCAAGCCAACAAAAAAGCCCTAATTGAAGCTTGGAGACCTCTTCACCATTTTTGCGCATCCGAACTGCATTAATCACAGAAGGGAAGTGCACCAAAAGCAGGATTCTTGCCCTAAATTTCTTAAGATTCTGGTGGACTGAAATACCACATCGGCAGAATTAGTCCCATTACAAGTCCCTAAAAGTGGTCTCTGTGATTTCCAACACCCATTTGGCATATTCCTATTCTCGCATCTCCTGAAATTGACTAAGTCATCCAACTTGGCACTCTAGTGTCCCTCGTTGGCTTCAACATTAAATCTATAGGATTCTAGAGCCTCTCTACATCAACTCAGATTCCAGGTGCACCTTTCCAATCTTGTTTGTTTATGTCATTGTTTACTTGCATTCTTAGTTCATTTTGCATACATCACTATGTTTTCAAACAACTTGCATATCTTAGGTTTTGCATTAATAATCATCTTTCTTTTTCAGTTTATCGCATTAGGAAATTGTATTTAGGCATATTGCATCCATCCTTGCATTGATTTTGAGTGTAGACACTACGCATTTTGGTTCCATTTCTCTCCTTTTAGGTGAAAAACCCTAGAAGAGTTAGAGAACCCTTAGATACCAAAATGAGTGTCCACACTACCATACAATGGATACCCGCCTACATGCATGATATTCCTAGCCTAGTTATGCAAACTTGGCTCATAGTGAACTGAAAAGTGTAATCAGTGGCTACTTACACTATTTTGGCCAAAGATTTTATAATTACATATCAAACTCACTTCCTAAGAAATGGAGTGTCACTTCTAAGAAGTGGAAGTCGTGTGTTCACCCACCCCTTAGCTAGATTTAATAAATGACCACAAATACTCTATACAAGCTATACATAACATAATTCCAACCCATAAGGTGATGATATATCTAAGTTATCTTATTGACCAACTAGGTTACTCCCATCCATGGATTATCCTAAGGAACAACCAAAATAACCAAACATGTATATATAGTATTGCAAACTGGCATCTTCAACATAGTACTTCAATATAATATCATTTCTCATATTTTGTAATCCATTAAAGCATACACATGGTCTATGACAACCTAGGTATTTTACCAATACTCTATAATTATCTTGTTTAGCAAACACAACCACATATATATATATATATATGGTTTAGGAAATTCATTATCGCCGCCATCTTTCACCATAGGAAAATTAACACTGAAGCAAAATTCAAATCAGCTAGCAAAACCTTTGATTTTATTAAAAAATATTAAGGTGAATCTCATGCTGAATTTTACTTGGCGTGAATTTTTCATCCGCGGAATTTTCCTTCATGAATTATTCCACAATGAATTTTCTGGATGCCATACATATATGTGTGTGTGTGTGTGGTTGTGTTTGCTAAACAAGATAATTATAGAGTATTGGTACAATACCTAGGTTGTCATAGACCATGTGTATGCTTTCATGTATTACAAAATATGAGAAATGATATCATATTGAAGTACTATGTTGAAGGTGTTAGTTTGCAATACTATATGTACATGTTTGATTAATTTGGTTGTTTCATATATATATATATATATATATATATATATATATATATATTCACCAAAATAATAAATTATCAAAGTTCATGCAAGCAAGCTCAACATAACATATAATCATCTTTTCCTCAAACACTTACATTCCTAAACAAATACGATTTCAACATAAAAAGAATAGAGAAGTAAAACAACATGCCTAGAATTATAGCTCCCAACAACGATATTGCCTCCTAAGATTATTTCCCATGGTCATGCTTGTTGCTCCTATGATCAACCTATCTCCAATCCTATCCTCTCTCAAAACTCTCAACAAACTACAAATTCTCAAAGTAATCTCTCTTTTCTCACTAATGCACTTGGCAACTATTTGCACATAAAAACTACAACAATGAACTTCAAAGAAACGAATGAAAGGAACGAATGCCAAAAGGTTAAGAGGTTGCCTCTACTTATACTAAAAATTGAGAAACTTATTGCTACAAACAAGCTATAGTTATCTGCCACCTTTTCTCTTATGATTTCCACCACTTAACAACAAAAACCAACTTCTCCTCTAAATGAGTCGACTAAGCCAATTGAAGTGAATTGTGGTTGCTCAAACAGTTGAAATGAAAACACATATATAGTCCCTAAAACTTCAACCTCTCTATTATGGATGAGTAACCATCTTTAACTACCAACAACAACTCTTTTACCGAGTCAAACATAGAAATGGTTACCTACAGGTTTCTTATCTGCATTGTGGTCGTTGGTTGCTTGCCACAACAAGTCGACTTCTTCTGATATCTTCAGCCAACTCGTGGCTTGACCAATTCATGGTTGTGCATGGGATTTTAGTGCAACAATTTTTACTTGCATTTGCATTCTACTACTTAACATGGCACAACATAATATTTATTAAATTCCTTTCAAATGTTTCCCAAATGCTTTCACTTATGCGCCTTCACTTGTAATAATATCAATCCATAATTTATGTGTTGTTATTTGCAATAATCATTCTCACATATGTGTGAGTCTATGCACAACATATGGTTAATACGTTGTTGGCTTTATACAAGCCTTTCACTATTTATTTGGTTTGCATTATATATGCATTGAATTTTACTTTATAACATTTTTTTTATATATAAAACATTATATATATTAATATACATATGTTATAATGTCATCATCATCATCATCATCATTATTATATATATATACATATATATATATATATATTATATACATATATCATTTATTTTAATATCCATAATAAACACACATATTTATATATTCATTGATCGGTATAATATACAAAACATGTATATATATATATATGTGTGTGTCCTATATGTCTAATCGATATCCTCATGCATATGATATATCTATGTATGAGTATGCGTATGTATTTCTACCTACGTATATGCACCCACGTATATGCTTACATGCATGAGTTATTGCATTCACATACATATATACATTCTATGTATATACTCACTGATTAATAGATAAATATAAATACATGAAGAAGAACTTATACTCAATACAAAGATTTAGTCACATAATCCAACTAAGAAACAATCAAGAAATCAAAGATTAAAACCAAAACCATTACAAATCATCCCCAACCTATGACTCAAGGTTTACTTACCAATTCCCAAACTAACTCAACTCAACTTGAACAAACTAGGATGTGAGTGTGTGATAGCTCAAATAGGAACATTAGGGGTTACCAAACTAAGCTCCTCTTCTGAGTGATGCTCCCCCTCTCTTCCTAAGGGCTTGATTCTTTTAATGCATCCAACTTAGTGCATCACAATTGAAGTTAGCCGATGACATTACATTCATATGCATCATATATTTTCATGTTCAAAGCATTTAAAGTATCCACATTGCTTTGCACTTTCATTCATCACATTTTCCATCAAAACATACAAAACATAATCATGTATTAAAATATTTTAACTCATCAAAGTAACAATAAATAGGTAATAACACAATGGGGTGTAACATATTCCCCCCTTGTGAATCATTATCCTCGATGATTTTAAGTATCAACCATGAAACATAAAACATAACAACATTGTTTTTAAGAACTTTAAAAGTCTAGCAAAACATAAGGAAACGTTTGCTTCATCTCAGCATAGTCCTCCCAAGTGGCAGATTCTTCTACATGCCGATCCCACTAGAGCTTGCATTGCAAAACCTCTCTAATACATAGGTGAAGCCTACGTGTTTTGACTACTTTGGGAGGCTTGATTGTTACCACTCCTGGGTCCTGTAATTGTAAAAAATTCCAATCAATAACATGATTATCCCCTGGCATGTACTTGTTACGGTACGACACATGAAAGACATTATCCATCCTGGCAAGAGCTAGTGGTAAAGCAATTCAATAAGCAATAGGGTTAACTTATTTGAGAACGTCAAAAGGACCTACTTAATGTGGAGCTAGTTTGGATAAATTCTCAAACTTTATAGAACTCTTGTGACGCTTAACTCTTAACAAAACCTTCTCTCCTATCGATAAATGTTTGGGTACCCGTTTTGAATCTGCATAACTCTTTTGCCTATCATTAACTTTTGCTAGTCTTTGCTTAATTATACTAACTTTCTCCTCCATTTTTTATAGCATTTATGGCCCAAGGCTTGTCTTATCCTCTACCTTATCCCAACTTATAGGAGTTTGAAACTTCCTACCATACAATGCTTCAAACAGAGCCATCTTAATTATGGAATGATAAGAGTTGTTATACACAAATTCCAACAATGGTAGGTAATCTTCCCACTTGTATTATTGATTATTGATCCATGCAATACATTCTCAATATATCCTCTAACAATTGGTTTTCCCTTTCAGTTTGACCATCAATTTTTAGATAATATGATAAACTTATGTTCAACTATGTCCCAAGTGAAGAAAATAATGTTTGCCAAAACCTAGATGTCACACAAGCATCCCTATTAGAAATAATATTCTCAGGAATTCCATGTAAGCTAAGTACCTCCTGAATAAAATTTTGAGCTATAACAAGAGCTCCATCAGTTAGAATTTGTGGAATAAAATGAGCTACCTTTGTAAGCTTATCCACAACTACTAAAATTGCATTATGCTTATTCTTCGACATTGGAAGACCTTGCACAAAATCCATGCTAATGACTTGCCATTTCCTTTATGGAACTTCATAAGGATACAAAAGTCCTGCAGGGTGATGATGTTCTACCTTCACCCTATGACATTCTAAGCAACTTGCTACAAATCTTGTTGCATCCCTTTTCATTCCTTTCCAAAAATACAATGACTTTACTTTAGCTAACAACTTAGTTACCCCAGGATGTCCAAAATAAGGTGTGGTATGAACTTCTTTCCACAATATATTCCTTAATTCCTCGATGTTAGTGTCAATAAAGTCTTGTACCTAGTTCATTCATTACTAGGGGACTTATTTACACATGTTAAGTTTATTTAGGTCCTAGGAAGGAATATTTCTAGAAGGTGTTAGTTGTCATTAGTTGTTATCTTATCCTTTGAAAACTACTACATGTGAACATAGGTAGTTGTGATTAGTTGTCTCATTTCATATGATTAAGACACTTGTCATAATCCTATGACATCTTGCATCTCACCTTGGTTATATAACCAAGGGGTTTCTACTACATTGTACATCACATCATATCAATGAATCATATTGATAAGAATACAGTTTATTCTTGTTATATTCATCTCTCTCTTTTTCTGATTTCCATTTGGTCTCAAAATCTTGGCAGCCATAGCCAGTTCTAACATGGTATCAGAGCTATATCTTAGTTCTAATACTCAGAGTCAGGCACATAGATTCTTCCCTTAAGCCTTAATAAACCATCAAGTTCAAAGTGAAATCCTTCATACCTTGGGTCTTGCATATTATCTGAGAGTGCTTGCTTGAATTGCTCATAATACTCGTAACCCTTGGATTTATGCAACACTTAACCCTTGAAATAATTTTGAATTGATATCATTGAGGAGATATGTCTCCCATGACTTAGGGAATCTACAACTCGACTTTTCTTTCCCTTGATATAGTTGTTATTAAAATCATAATCAAATATCAATTCCAGCCATCTCCTTTGTCATGCATTCAAATTTGGTTGGGTAAATAAATACTTTAGACCGTGGTGATTGATCTTTAGTTCTAAAGGTTTCCCCAACAGATAGTGTCTCCACATTTGTAATGCATGGATAACTGCCGACAATTCCAAATCAAGCGAAGTATAGTTTTGCTCATAAGGCTTCAACTTCCTAGACTCATAGGCTATAACTCGCCCATCCTACATTAATACTCCACCCAAACCTTCTCTGAAAGCATCTATCATGTCAACAAAGTCACCATCTAGATCTGGTACTTTTAATATTAGAGTTGAGGTCAACTTTTCCTTAAGTTGGTCAAATGTCGCTTGACATTTCTCCTAGCATTCAAATTTTCTCCCTCTTCTTTCCAATGAAGTAATGGGAAATTATATTCTGGAAAATTTTGCTACAAAGTTTTGATAATATACTAGCAAAACCCATAAATCTTTGAACTTCTAACACATTCTTTGGTACTGGCCATTCAAGCACTACTTTAATTTTTGTTGGATCAAGTGCAATCCCATCAGTTGAAATCACATGAGCCGACATATTGTAATTCCTTCCGAGACTTAAGGAACTTAACTCAAGATCCAAATTTTTGTTCATCCACATGTGGATGCTTCTCTAGATAGTTGAAAGGCTCCCTAGACAACCTTGGTTATTTCAGAGCAATTCCTTATCTCAAAATAATTCTCCATTTTTGTGAGCCTTGCTTCAGCTGCATCTCCACTGGTGGTTCCCTCAAACTTAGGAGGGCTGATCTTCCTCATATCTCATGATAATTCATTTGCAAGTTGTTTCCTCTTGCTTCCCTTGGATCTAGATTGGGATTCATCATTTCCATGATCACTCAACTATGAATGATCATTGGAATTTTCTCCTTCCTCTTCATTAGGAACTTCTTGTTCTTTCCTCTCTACTCCTCTTACCTCTTGCTTGAGGTGTCCAATTCTTTCTCTAGTTTCATTCATCATGGCCAATATCTGATCCAAATTAGCCTCAAAGTTTTCTACACCTTGGCCCACGTCTTGGCTATCCCCAAGGTTGGTTCTTGCTCTAACTATTTTCACAAGTAGTGTTCCACTTGGAGGTTTTATTTTAATTAGATCCTATGAAGGCTTACTTAACATTATAAAAACATTTTCAGAAACAAACATTCATACACAAAGAAGTTGAATGAAGAGTTCTTGCATAAGTTTTTCCAAATCATAATATTTATTAAGATCAAAGGATTTCAATTATCCTTGAATTTACATAGAGTGACTATTCAAATAGTTTATGGGAGAATATCCCTTGGATTCACTTTCTAATACATGGCTAAATGAGACATATCCCTTAGATTTTTATTTAGATACATTGTCGAAGGGTGCATAACCTTCAAACTCGCTCTTAGATACATAATTTCAAGGGACATATCCCTTTGATTCACCACTAGAGGCAATTATAATAAATTCAGATAATAGAAGAACGTGAGTATCCCTAAAAATCATTGTAGGACTAACACTCCACTTTGCGGGTATATCCCTGGAAAGTGGTATGGAATCCAAATTTATAGGAGAGACATGAGGTACAAAATTAGCAACCTCACACATCCTCTCTTTTTCTTGACTGACACAAGATAAGGCATGGCTAATAGTCTTAGTGTCATTGATCCATATCACATTGTTGTAATTAGTTCCCTCAATAATTCTGATAATGGCTTTGCTTTCCTTCTTGGCCTTGAGGTAGCACCCATTTCCAATAATTTCTCATACTTTTATCCATGAAAGAATACATATGGTGAAGCTTCACCAGCCGGTTGAATATAAGGTTTCACCAAAGATCATGCAAGCTCATCGAAATAAGAAATTGTCAAAGTCCATGCAAGCTCAACATAACATATAATCATCTTTTCCTCAAACACTTGTATTTCCAAACAAATACGATTTCAACATAAAAAGAATAGAGAAGCAAAACTAGCAAGCTTGTAATTATAGCTCCCAACAAAGATACTACCTCATAAGATTAATTCCCATAGTCATGCTTGTTGCTCCTTCTATGATCAACCTATCTCTAATCTTAGCCTCTCTCAAAACTCTCAACAAACTATAAATTCTCAAAGTAATCTCTTTTTTATCACTAATGCACTTAACAACTATTTGCACAAAAAAACTAGACAATAATGAACTTAAAAGAAATGAATGAAGGGAACATATGCCAAAATGTTAAGAGGCACCACTACTTATACTAAAAATTGAGAAATGTATTGCTATAGACAAGATCTACTATCTACCACCTTTTCTCTTCCAATCGCCACCACTTAATAGCAAAAACCAACTTCTCCTCTAAATGAGTCAAATAAGCCAATTGAAGTGAAATGTTGCTGCTCAAATAGTTGAAATGCAACCACATATACAATCCTTGCAGCTTCAACCTCTTTATTATGGCTGAGTCACCATCTTTAACTTTCGACAATATCTCTTTTATTGAGTCAAACACAAGAATGGTTACCTACAGGTTTCTTATTTGCATTGTGGCTATTGGTTGTTTGCCACAACAAGTCAACTTCTTCTAATATCTTCAACCAGCTCATGGCTTCACCAAGTCATGGTTGTGTATGGATTTTCAATGCAACAACTTTGACTTTCATTTGCATTCTACTTCTTTGCATGGCACAACATAATATTTATTAAATTCATTTCAAATGTTTCCCAAGTGCTTTCACTTATGTGCCTTCACTTGTAATAATATCAGTCCATAATTTATGTGATGTTATTTGCAATAATCATCCTCATGTATGTGTGAGTCTATGCACAACATATGGATAATATGTTGCTAGCTTTATACAAGCTTTTCACTATTTATTTGGTCTACATTATATGTGCGTCGAAGTTTACTTTTTAACATTTCTTATATATAAAAAATATTATATATATTAATATATATATGGTATAATGTCATCATTATTATATATATATGTATATATATATTAACAAATATATATATGTATATTAATATGTATGTATATATGTATACATTAAATACATACTCATATACATATATATATTATATATATATGTATATGTATACATTAATATATATATATATGTATATTAATATGTATGTATATATGTATACATTAATATATATATATATGTATATTAATATGTATGTATATATAGAGCACATTAATATATATATATATATATATATATATGGTATAATGTCATCACATATATATATATATGTATGTATATTAATATGTATGTATATATGTATACATTAAATACATACTCATATACATATATATATATATATATTATATACATATATTATTTATTTTAATATCCATAATAAACACACATATTTATATATTCATCGATCGATATATATATACAAAATGTATATACGTATATATGTCATATATGTCTAATCGATATACTCATGCATATGATATATCCATGTATGAGTATGCATAAGTATTTCTACCTATGTATGTACGCACACACTTATATGCTCACGAGCATGAGTTATCACATTCACATACATATATACATTCTATGTATATACTCATTGATTAATATATAAATATAAATACACGAAGAACTTATACTCAATACAGAGATATTGTCACATAATCCAACTAAGAAATAAAAAAAAAATCAAAGGCTAAAACCAAAACCATTAAAAATCATCCCTAACCTATGACCGAAGGTTTACTTACCAATTCCTGAACTAACTCGACTCAACTTGACCAAACTAGGATGCAAATGTGTGATAGCTGGTGCAGGAGCACCTAGAATATGTAATACCTTCAAAAGGCTAAGTTGTCAAATATGTGTATTTAAGTCTAAATGATGTGTCAAGGCCTTGTATTGGCTAATTTGAATGTAATCAAGTCATAAAATAAGTCGCTAGGAGGTGAAAATGTAAAAATGCAAATAACATAATGTTGTCAAAAGTAATCATGATGTAATTATGCAACAAGAGAGAGCATAAATAAGGGAAGATTAAGAGTTAAAAAGGGTAGTTGCACCAATGAGAAGTTAGAAAAGGCAGTTGCTAAGAGGGAAAAAGTTATAAAAAGGCATTGTAAGGCGTGCAAAAAGAGAATCTTATATTCTTGTAACCAGATTTTGAATAAAAGCCCCTATTTTTCTATTAGCAGGACTCTCTCCTTTATTTCCATCTGTGTATTGATAAGTTAGGAATTCTAAAAGAAATTTTTTTGGTGTGATATCTATTAGGAAGAAGTTAAATTCCTTTTCAAAGAATTTGGAGGTTAGTTCTTAAGAAACAAAAGTAGAAAAAATAAATCCCTGTGTCTCAGGCTGAGTTCTTTTCATTAAGGTTTTGAGAATCTACAAGTGATTCCATGGCCATTCAATCGATGTAGGGATAGATGGTCAGTGGAATGGATCGATTCTAATTTATTTTCAATGTAGATAAGTTTGTGAGTGCAGGGGTATCAGGAATATGAAGATATGATGTTGATTCAAGACAAACATTTGAGTTTCTCCTCTTGAACAATGGAGGTTACTACAAGATTTTGAAGAAATCACGCATGCTTGGACTAGAAGATGGTTCCTAAAGTCTTAGCATACATATTAAGATATGATTCAACTATTGGCCGGATTATTGGAGGTTTATAAGTGTGTTATTCAAGAAATCCTCCTTGTTTTGGTGACTTTTCACCCTATATTCAAGGGTTTGATAGAACAGGCTGTTTCTAAGCTTTTCAATCTTGAAAAATGATAAAATATTGAGTCTTAAGGCATTTCTAAAGACTTTATGAGGTTGGTTAGTGATTTGGAGAAGATTAAAAGGGCTCTCCTTTGTAAATTAGGCCTATTCTAGTAGCCTTTTCCATGCACAATTTGAAATATTTGATGGTTACTTTAAAGTAGATCCTTGGAGGTTTATATTTTGTTGATGTGGACAGTAAGAGGTGTCTAAAGATGTATTTGGTTCTTGGAAACTGCATTTGATTTGTGAGTTTTACCTGATTTAGGGCATGGAGTCCTATTTGACAAATGGTGCTTGTTTGCATAGATAATGAAAATATGATGAACAGTGAAATGAGTGATTATAAATGCTTGAATCTCGTTTAATAGATGTTGTTACAATTGTAATAATTCTTGGATGAAGTTAAGAAGACAGAGTTGCAGGTATTGGTGTTTGATCATGTGTGTTTAAGGTATGACAATGGTAACTTGACTGTAGAGCAGGCAGAATGTTTCTTGACTGGTATATTGAAATGTATCTTGACTGATGTATTGAATTGTTTCAATCAAAACAAGATGAAAATTGTATCTTGAAGGTATGATAATTGGTTATGGCAAGAAGGATTGGGTTGATGTTGGTTTTCCTTGTAAAGTAAGTTGCTTGAATAGGTGCTAGTAGAAGAGTATGGACTATTTTCAGTGATTTAAGTTTGATTATGGTTTGGTACAGACATTTTGATGATGCATAAGTTAAGGATTTGGCATAAGTGTTTTGTTGCCTTGAAGAGTGAGTATATTGGTGTACTATAATGGAGTTTGTTGAGTTTGAGAACTTGATGGATCTTGTAGGGTTGATGAATGAAAAGTAGTTTTGGATGAATTTGTGAAAGTTTTTCAATTTGATCTTCTCCTAATTTTGCTTAGGATTGAAATCCCTTGAAGAAATTATGTTGTTGAGTGTTTGGTTATGATGCTCTGCATCAATAGCTCAAATAAGCACATTAGGGGTTACCAAACCAATCTCCTCTCCTAAGTGATACCCCCCCTCTCTTCTGGAAGGCTTGATTCTTTTCCTGCATCTAACTTAGTGCATTAGAATAGAAGCTAGTCGATACAATTACATCCATATGCATCATATATTTTCATGTTCAAAGCATTTAAAGTATCCACATTGCATTACACATTCACTCATCATATTTTCCATCAAAATATACAAAACATAATCATGTATTAAAACATTTTAACTCATCAAAGTAATGATAAATACGTAATAACACAATGGGGTGTAACATTTTGACAAATTCTTATATTTTATTAAAGAGCATCCCTCTATCCAAGTTGCTATTCTCGAGATAATTTTATAAGGATAAGTATAAGGATGTGCTTTCTATGGAGAGTTTGTTCTATCATATCTCATATTTTCCTTCCTTTATGGAGTTGATGTTAAGATTTGGTGTTGTACACCATTGCATAAAATGATTTATGATAATGTTGTAATTAAATACTTATTTAATTGTGGTACATCTAGGAGATGTGGTTAGCCACACTAGGTAATTATTTGGGGCCACTTGTAAAGTTGTATTGTAACCTTGGGTTAATTATTTTATTGGGAGGCATAGGATAAATATTTAATATTTGGAGAAAGATATTTAATAATGTGCAAACTTAGTTCTCAATATTTTAAATGAGGGGTCAATGGTTGTGTGTCCTCATGGTTTTAAGGCACATGGTATTATCTTACTGCTTGGTTCTATTTGTGTGATCTTGATTCTATAAAATAAAGCACATGTTTAGTGGTTAAGGTTGGTTGGGTGAGTGGGTTGTCATTGTATTGAGTTTCTCTTGTAAGTGCATATGTGAAGCATGGAATGGGATGTATGGATTATGCTTGGACACATGGAGAATGCATTGGAGAGGCTTGATGTTTCAAAAGTATTCATTGTAAGTCTGTAAGTGCATATTTTATTTATTGTTAAATAATAGATGGAATATGGATGCTTTTGGAGGTTGGGTTTTTCCCTCTTAAGGGTTTTACTAGGGTATATTTTGTGTTATTTTATGTCTTATTTGATTTTTGTGTTATGATTATTTTGTAATTTTACATGCATGTTTTCACTCATGGGGTTGTGTAGGAAATGGATTTAAAACATTCTAGGTATTATGCTTTATTTCCTAACAAATGATTGGTGCTCATCCATGCTTATTAGATACATTTATTTCATCTATTCATGCACCTAATTGTATGATCATGTAAATTGTGATAGTGATGAGTACACACCTAATACAAATATATCTTATGCCATTACCTATAACATGAATATTAATTATCTACCTTTACTTTTTTCTCCTAAGTTAGTGACATTGATTCTTCTTGTGATTATCTTTCTTTCATGTGTTATGATAAGTTAACATGCATAAACACATGCTTTTTAGATAACATAGCCTCTCTCATACATGATGGTCAATCTTCTACATCTCATTTCGAATATACAGGTACTTATCTTTCACATATCCTTTCCTTACATGGTGATAACTCATGTCTTAACGAGTATTCACTAGCTTCTCATGTTGATTTCATTGATACTTTATTGCTTTATCATACATTACATGATGATATTACAAGTTATAGCAATTTTTTTACATCGTTATTATGATGGATCTAATGATTTATCCTTACATGTGAAATCATTCTTACTAATTATATGCACACATATGATAACATTCTATCGATTAGTGAGTTTAGACTATACACAAGCAGTAGAGCTTTATAATGGTTTAATTCATCTTTCTCGTTGCACACTTCTTTTACTAGCTTGGTCAATGGATTTATTATGTTTTTTTAACCTAATCTATTTGAAGATAGTGTGGACTTTGATATGGACCCTCATAATCTATATTTCAACCCTTATTCATTATTTATCAATATGGCTTATGTCTCTCTTATACATACCTTTCATATGGCCCTTAATTCACATAATTATAATATAGTGGAGCACACTTATCAAAGGTTAGGAAGAAGATGAAATAATAATATACTGCCACATGTCTTGTCTACTAAAGCATGTAATTTACTTCATGTGCCTTGAATTACATCTAAAACAAATGAGTGTGACACTATTCAATGGTTGCAAAGAAAACTGTCATCAATGTGTCTATGTGGAATAATTGTGTATTCTTGGAAAAAATAAAAATTTGCAAGCTTCCCCATCAAACCTTAATGTGTCAAATGAGTATTCAAGAGATCAACCAAAAGTGGTACTAACAAATGTGCCTCCATCCAAGAGTGAACAACAAATGTCAAACCACCTCCTTTTTATGTCTAAGCTTTAATAATTGGAAATCATCTAGTTCACAAATGCATGATAGACTTAGGGGAAATTAGTTTAGTTATGCTCGAACAAATAGTTGAGAAACTTGCTCTTGAATATGAGCCTCTTGCCAAAGGAGTTGTATAGCTAGATGGAATAGTTATAAATACTGTAGGAGTCTTAAAAGGGTTTAGTCTAACATTGCATACCTGTCCAAGATTCTCAACCCCTCAAGATGTCTTTTTCATAGGCCTCCTACCTTACTTTGCCTTGTGCTTATCTAGAGACTTCACTTCAAAGATTGGACGTTACTTGTCATCTAATTGGTTACACATGCTATTCAAAAGTTAATATGGCACCAAAGTTACCATAAAATTAGAATCTATTTCCAAGGATCACATCGAGCCTTATGTTCCAAGGACTGTCAATACAAATTGCACTATTTTTTACCAAGAGGAGCATCTTGTTGTCTAAGAACCTAACACTCAAACATAAGCCATACCTAATTTGTTACTTGATGAATAGGGGGCTGGAAATCATGAGGTTGATCCATACAAACATTTGGAAGAGGTAGGTCTTGTTGATGAGTGTTTTTGCATTGCACAACACAGATAAAACATAGAGTGCTCTATCTCTCTGGAAAGGAAACTTTCCTCAAAAATCTTCAGAAAATAACCCCAAGGCTTCATATGTCAGGACTTGACTTTTCAAAGACAACTAAGTGGTTTGATGCATTGTTGGTTTCATAAAAGACATTTATGGTCCAATAAAAAATTGAAAGCTTTCAAACAAACAATATTTTTATGAAATTTAAAAATTTGGTACAAACCCTAATTGTGATTTTTGATTTTTATCATCAAATATGATAAATTTATGATGCTTTCTTCCTAAAACTAACTCAAATTTTATAAAAAAAGATCAAAAAATGAAGGGTTTAGAGAGATTTTTAATCTAACACCTAATATCATTCATAACAATGGTTAATATTGTAGATAGACAAAACCTCAATAAACCTATCCCTACTTAATCAAGGTCAAACCTACAACTCCATAAAAATGGTGCAATCTCCCAAGGAAAAGTGAAATATTTTTAGATTGTAAATATTTAGACATACACCCAATTGCTGGCATGATATGAACACTCACAGTTGAACCATTGCATAAAAGACTCATTCTAACCATACATTGTGATTTACAATCAAAAAGCCACAAACGGTATGCGTAGCAGATTCATCTAATATCTTTAACGTTTTTCCATCATTACAAATGAATTGAAATTAAACTTTGAGAAGAAACAAGAAACCATGAAACCTTCAAACTTAACACAAAGATTCACCAAACCAATGACCTAACTATATTAATTTCTCTAGCATTTTTGCTTAACAATTTCCAATCTTCTCCCCTTTGAACTCCATTTATCGTCTAAGTTGCGCCCTATTGGCCTGCATTTTAAAATACCACTAATCATATAAACACATACCTCAGCCCATAAATTGTGAATCATTTCCAAGATCATCATTCCATGCATTATTTCATCTCTTGACCTCCATTCAATGTTGCAAACTTATAAAAATATCTACCACTCACAATTTAGATCATCTCCCATCTGGAAAAAAATGGCTTTCAAACCATACACCATTGGAGTAGATGGTGATAAGAATTGTAGTCTTCCTCGATGCTCCTAGGCAACACATTTATCCATTGTTGTTTATTGGCTTTGTTTTTCATGAATTTTAAGTTTTCATGGATTTCATGTCATCGTGGATTTTGTTCACGTATTAATTAATCTACCTTTCTTCATTTTTTGTGAACCTTCTCCCACACCCATGCTCTTCACACCCTTGAGTGCTCAGGGCATTTCATAATGCCATGAAAAACCTATGAAGGTAGATCTAATTTGTGAGCTCCAGCCACATTATTATTTTATCCCTTAAATTTTCTTATTTCTCATGATTCCTCCAATATGCGTGCGCCTATTAGCCTTTTCAACTTGTGTGTATTATTTTCTCTTGTAGATTTAATAATTTCAAGAATTTCATAGACGCCAAAAATTTGTGATGTTGAGCCTCCCATGCCAAATTCTCCACAGATTTTCCATTTTCGTGAATTCGGAGTTCTCGTGGAATATGCATATGCATGAAATAATCCATGAACATTTAATTTCTGTGAAGTTTATCTCTTTACACCCTAATCATTCCTATTTCAAGAACTTTACCAATCAACAAATTCTGTGGACCTAAAACTTTCATGGATTCCATTTATGCATGAATTAATCCGCCTTCTTTCAATCTTTCACGAGCTTCCTTTAATATTTCATGAATCGCCTCTGTTTCCTTATTGCTCTCGCAGATTAACTACTTTCGTGGATTTTATGTAGGCATGAAGATTTTGCTAGTTTCCAATTTTCACGAAATACCAACTTTTGCTTTATCAATTGATCTGTGGGTTTAGGATGCCCTCATGAAATTGTTACCTTTGGGAATTTTACAGTGGTGTGGGAGCTTCTATGTGTATTTATTTTCCCTAAATTTAATGATGTGTGCCTCTAAACATCAGTAGCATCACCAATTTTTTTAATAATCTGCTATTAGTTTTTCAACACCCTTGCATTGTCCAAATTCCACCTCTATCGACTGTTATGTAGAAGCTTTATATAACCTGCAAGATCTGTGTATTATCAAGCACTACATATTCACATGAGTAAAACCTATGAGCAACCATTTTTCGAACTTTGTAAGTTTGTCGTCTTCACAAATTTGGTGAAACTGCAAAGAGATCTGTGCATACTCGATTTCGCCGAGCCTACCTTAACTCAAAATCCTCTTCATTTTGAAGATCTCATGGAATTCACACCCTCGGGGATTTCGCAACATAGAGAAATCTGTGAGACCACAACTTCTCTGAATCTCCATTTATCCAAACTTTCATGCCTTTATTATCTTCGTGGATTTAATGTCATTGTGGAATTCATGTTGTTGTGAAGAAATTTGCGGGTTTGTGGATTTAAGATCTCCTACCCTATTCAAGACTTCACTATTTTAAAGATTTCACAAATTTCATGCCCTTGGCGATTCCATAACTTCACAAAATTGCCCCCTTTGTGGATTTCTGAAACCTGTGGAATCCCTGAAGCTTGTCCTTGCAAACCTTATGAACTACCTGTAAATTAAACCCTCGAAACATCTTGCAAGTCATTTGACTTCTTCGCAGACTCACATCATGGAGTTACATTACCAATAGGTACTTGGAGTTTCAATAATATGTCCAGGCCTGTATTCAACATTTCTACCACAAAAATCAATGAGGATGAAAACCATATAATTTCAATTTTAAAACATGGAAGCCTGGCATCTTATCATGGTATCATTTTTGAAATCTAGATTTTAATGGCTATCAAAATGACAAAATGTCCACTCAAATGCATTCAGGATTTAGCTTGAAGCGGGAACTCAAAATTTAGAAGGATCAAGTATTTCAATGAAATTCTATGTAGGTCCAAAACTTGAATTTCGAAAGCTTCCCACTAGGCAAAAATATTCGAAAAATGACTCCTACACATGTTTGTAGAGGTATTCGTGAATTCCAAACAACCAAGGATTTATGGGACTCAGAGACCATCAGGCAAACACTGAGTTTCAACTTCGGGTATTTCATGAGATTATAGATTCTCTGAATCCTAACATGACACCCCAATTTCGCATCTCGCAATCAGAGATTTTAGGTTTAAGCACATGTTAGGGATTCTGTGAGTGTCAGGATTCCCCAGGTCGAGATGCTTTAAAACTTTGTCTTCTTCAAATCAAACCTGGACTAAATCCCCTAAGGCTTTTAAAACATCAAAATAACTTCTCATCAACCACCCAAAAAGAGAAAAATTAGAAACCAACAAACGTAAAAATACAGAGATGTGAAAAGAAAAAGGGGGTCGTCATTTCAGACAGGGCATGTGTGCAAGGCACAACAGGTCTTGGTATCTATTATATGTATGAAGAGAATTCCATTGTACCTAACCTTTTGAAGAATGATGAACAACATTGTAATAGTGTTTGGAAAATGTACTTTGATGGGTCTAGAAGCAAAAATGGAGTTGGTGGAGGTGCAATGTTAGTGTCTCTAAAAGGAGAGAAGTATTTTTCAACTTTTAGGTTCTAGTTCAACTATACCAACAACATAGCTGAGTATGAAGGTCTTATACATGGTTTGCAATGGGCTAGAAAGAAGAAGATAATTTTTCTATGTAAGTGTTTGGTGATAGCAAGCTGATTGTTAACCAGGTAAGAGGATTACATGTAACAAAAAATGATTTTCTAAAATATTACAAGCATAGGGTGTGCGATATTATTGCATATTTTTATTCTTTTAATGTGTTTTCCTTTCCTAGAGACAAGAATAAACATATTGATAGGTTAGCTACCCTAGGAGCTCAATATGACATTCTAAATGATATATGTTGTATCCAAACCAATTTTTTTGCTTCATCAAGGCATTTTGCATAAAATAGTCTTAACCTTGTTAAAATGATGTAAAATACAGTTTTTGGGCAATATCAAGCATAGAGTTTTGTTAGTGTTTTGTCAGTCAAAGGCAGTTTCATTGATCAGAACCTGAATATGAGACTCAGAATGAAGCATTTCATGACAATAATTATACAAGTTAATGGTCATTTCGTTGGTCAAAATAATGATTTCAATGGTCAATTTTTGAAGATTTCTCAAGGAAAAGCAAAATTGCGCCCCTGTAGCCCAGGGGCGCCCTTCTTTTTGAAGGCCTAAATTTTAGATAAATGCTCATGAACAAGAAACTTTGAATTAGTCTCATTTATCCAATGAGTCATTCCAGTGAGGCTATCTCGAGACCTCACAGGAACTCCCAGTTATAGACATTAGGCTGAAAGATTCCAAAGTTCCAGTTTGCAGAAGCTTGTCACTTTCCAACTTTTGCGCCCCTATAGCTCAAGGGCGCATTCTTTAAAGGAGGGTTAGATCTTGTTATTCTTGATTGATGTTGTAGTTAATCTCTTCACGACTAGTCTGCCTGTCCGACGAGCTATCGAATGCAGTGATCCGAGGTCCGAAGCTCCGGCAGTTAGCGTCAGAAGATGAGCTTACAAAGTGGAGTCACATCACAGCTTCTTCAAATGAATTGTAAATGTACTTTTGTGGCACGGGGGCTCATATCAAAAATAACCCTTGAGATGATTGAGTTTTGCGATTGGAGTCTTCACGACATCGATTAACTTCTCTAGTCTAACTTCGGCGATACCAAGTTTTCTGTTAATCGACATTCCACAAGAAGATGGGTGGCGATTCTACCGAACTGCGTAATTTCATGGTGAGATATATAAATTTCATTAATATTTACGTAGGCCCGGTATGTAGCTATAGGCTTTGTCCGGATCAGGAGTTGTTCATGTTGAAGTCTTCCTGCAGACTTGGCGTAATTATTATCTTTCGATGAGCTAGCCGTTAGCCATTGATTTGGAAAAGCGGCTTCGTCACGTGTGAGGTCTTTGGCGAAATACTGAAAAACGAAGACAGCTCAGAAAATCGCCAAATCTGGTCGTCTATTCCATCTTGGTAAAGGTGCCTTTCTATTTGAGGTCTTAGAAGCAGTTTTCTTGCTTCGTCACCTCCAGAGACGTCTCTCGTAGGTTTTTCTGGCTACACGTAGAAACAGACGATGCTCGAATCAGGCCATCCCAGCTCCGGATATCAAAGATCAAAGTAGAGACGTCGGTTTGAGAGTGCAATTTTGTCAAAATGGTGTTACGTGCCTTCTCGGGCGGTAACACTTTGAGGTCCTTAATGTATTTTTAGATACCTTGTGTATATTAAGTGGGATCTGAGAATACTCTTAGTTATGGAGTGAGCTTAGTTTGCTGTCGGTAGGGTTCCTTTGTTAAAATGGAAATAAACATTTGTTTGAAGCTTTAGATGGCAATTTGGAGAAATGGTTGTCTGGTACCTGAAAGTCAATTTAATCAAGGGCGCCTAATTCTTTGAGGTGTTAAATGATGGATTTTGCAGTGATGACTCCCAATAGACATTTCTTCCTTGCTTCGCAGGCTTCGCGATGAATATACCTGTTCAGTCTCAGCATCATCTGGTCACCCAGAAATCAGTGTCGAAGATGGTCAGTTGTAACTTTGTACTAAGCTACAAAGTAGGAAGTTAATAAAAAACGTAATATCTTGAGCAAGTAATAAGCCTATGAGGGACAAATGAGGACTTTTTGGAAATGGAGTGAAGTTATTTTGGTAAGAATCAAGTGCTTTACTTGGTTTGTCAACTGATTTTAAATAATATTTAATATTTTTTTTGCATATTTAAGCATTAAATGGTGATTTGCTAAAATTGTCGCCTCTTTGTGCTATTGCATAATGAATATTTTATTATTATTTAAGTTTCAAACTTCAAGATAGTGTCAGTGTAACTAGAGGGGGTCCAATTAGAATCATTCTATTTTTAGTCGAGGTTTTAAGTCTTGCAGTCAACAATATGGTGCGAATTCTCTTTATTTAAGCATGGCGCCATCATTAATCATTCACACAGCTTGAGAAAATTCATAATTCTTCATAGCAAAGGCGAATTTCCTTCAGAGTTGGGCGAATTTCTCGTTAGCAATCATTGGTGAAGACATCAAAACACTTTCTTTGTAGGTACAAGTCAGAATTATTAGCGAATTTCAAGGCAGAGTGGCGATTTTGGCAGAGGAAAACATAAAAAAATGTCTTTCTTCTTGTCAATTTCTTCCATTTTCTCATCTTAAATTCTTTCGCATGTTTGAAGAATTGGAAAATTTTGGCAAAACAAATCATTTGGGTCTATTCAGAATAGCTTCCTCGAGAAAACCCATGTGCTAGAATTTTTCTGGAAAATTTACTCCAGAGCATCAGTTCTCGAGTTTCTAATTTTCTCAACTGAAAATTCCTTGCATGGTCGAGTAGAAGTCAAAATTTCGCATTTTTGACGTTCTGGGTTGTCTTAGAATCTTTTTCTAGACAAAACCCATATCTCATATTTTTCGCTGAAGATTACCCTTCGATAGGCTATTTTTAGTTTTCCATAAAACTAGTCAGAATATAGCCATGTTCACAGTCAATAGGTGAGTTTTTCAAAGTGCGGTTCACACAAATTGAATTCAAGACCAAATCAGTCTTAATTCATGATTTCATCAAAAAAGCTGACACCGATTTGTATCAAGTGCATGTAGAGGATTGACAGGCATAGTTACTCAAATCCATATGGTTGCATGTCTCGTATGGCCGATTGTCTTCCAAGGCCGGTTTAGAGGGTTGAAACCGTTGGAAGTTTGCATGTGCAACAAGTTTGTTTGCATTTCTCACAACTAGAGTGTGCGCAGTCAAACCTCACAGTTTCGTCATGCAAAAGTGTTAGAAGCATAAAGCTGTAGAAGGAAAGTGACCATCACTTTAGTTATGGAGCCGCCACAGTTACCAGTCAATGAGATGCTAGTTTGAGTGTGCAAAGATTGCCAAGATTGCTCAAGTTGCTGACAAGCAGTGAATTGTGATGACCTTTAGATGCTGATGCAGTCAACAACCTCGTTGAGGGATTGATTGTTCGAGATCATGGCCAATAGACTTTAGTTCCCACCTCTCAGAATAGACATTATACACAGGAGTTAAACTTAGTGTTATCTTTTCAAGTTAACTCGCTGTCTCATCTCATGCATATCTATTTTGGGATTTGCTTTATTCACTTGGAGTTTCATTTAGGGTTTACATTAACTGATGGTAGTGTTCTAGTTAACATGCTTTCAATAAGGACGTGCATGCTTGCACAATTGTCCATTTTTAGATTAGATGTTTCAGTTAACTGATGGTAGTGTTCCAGTTAACTGTATAGTTTCCTTTATTAGGGTTTAGGAATAAATCTTGCATGCATTGCAAGACTGTAGTTGACTCAAGGTGATTTTAGGGTTTCCTACACCTTTCAATGTCTATAAATAAGAGTTTTTGCTCATTTTTACATAACTTTTGCACGAGAGAGAAATATATGCTATGCCTACCTTGCTTGTAATATTGCTCATTTTGTATATGTTCATGAGTATTTATTATGATAATGAATTGTTATGCCACTCAACTTTCATGCAATTATTATGGTGAATGCCTGCCTTAGTTAGATATAGTGGCTAGTTCGATCGTAAATTGTATGCATGTTTCGCCAATGCAATTTACTATCCTAGTTGGCTATCCTTTGTGTTTTGTATTCAATAAGCCTATTCAGATCAAGCTGATAGTTGTGCCACCTTGCCTTCAAGTTGAGAATTTGTACTTGGTTTATCATGTGATGTGTGTGAGTAATAAGCCTATTTCGACGAGCAGATAGTCGTGCCACCTTGCCTTCATGTTGTGAGTCTGTACCCAGTTTATCGTATATTTGTCGTTTCCAATAAACTTCTTCCTAGCCAAACAAATAGTTGTGCCCACCTTGCCTTCACGTTGTGAAACTGTACCTAAAGTTTATTATATTAGAACATTCCTGCTCCATTTCCTCGTGCTCTGTTTTCTTAAGGAAGCTGGATAGATTTAAAGTAGTTAGCTTAGTTGTAGTTAATGATTTGCGAAACTAGAAAATCCTTAGCTGCAACGTTCTTGGTTTTCTTAACCTTGTGCCTCTTCCAGCTGAGAACAAAAAGATAGGACTTAGATTACTTTTCTTTTCCATGCATTCCAACACTACGAGGGAGCTTCCTCTCCTAATTTGAAGAGCACTCATTACGCAGTGTGCATAGTTGTCCGTACAAACCTTCACTCCAGAGGTGTTAGTTTTTACGTCAACAATATCAACAATGATAAAGTACAACATGCTAAGGTGTAGTAAGGCCATCCATTCCTAACAATAATGCTCATTGAAATTTTTTTGATAGTGACCAACAAATTTTTTTTTTTGGGAGAGGAAATTGAGTTCTCAACTAGGAATCAACAAACAAATCATACAACTAAAGTCTAACAAAATACCAAGAGGTTTGGTCACTTTGGAATCTATTTCCATTATTGATGATCAGGTTGGGAAGGGAAAAGTAAGCATGGAAATCAAGTAGGAAATTATGAAGAAGTTGTCATTTTCAAATATAAACTCCTCAAAATTGGAAAGGTATGTACATAAGAAAAAAGACATGCTTTCATTCAGCTTTTTCAAGAATATAATGATAGATTTGCATGGGAGCATAGTGATTTAAAATGTTCTAATCCAAGTTTAGCACAACATACCATTGAATTAGAGCTTAATGCTAAACTTGTGAGGTAAAAACAATGACCTTTGAATCCAAAACTTGAACCCCTTATGAAGAAAGAGTTAAATAAATTGATATAGGGAAACATTATATTTCCTATCAATCACACATCCTGGGTCTCCAATTTAGTACCTTCGAGGAAGAAAAATGGAAAGATAAGGTTATGTGTTAACTTTATAGTCTTGAATAGAGCCTATTTGAAATACTATTATCCTTTTCCCTTAATAGGAGAAATATTATAGGTTGTTTTAATTTACAACATTTCTCCCTCGTTGATGGTTATTCTAGTTATAACCAAATTTTAGTGAAGCAAGAAGACCAATTTAAAACAAAATCTATCAATAAATGGAAAAAAATGGATTATAGAAAGATGTCATTTGGTTTTTCAATGCAGGGGAAATATTTCAAAGAGTCATAGACATGGAATTCCAATGATTAATGAAAAAAAATTGTACTTGTACACCTTGATGACATAACAATGTTTTCAAAAGATACTAAGGATCACTTTTCTCATCTAAGACATGTTTTTGACAGGTGTAGAATGTTTGGAGTCTCACTTAACCCAAGCAAGTGAATTTTTCTATTCATGAAGGCAAGTTCCTTGGTCATGTGTTGTTCCAAAATATGGAATTTATATCGATCCTAATAGAGTGAGTGTCATATTAGCTTTACCTGCTTGGACATACGAAAGGATTCCAAAGTTTTTTAGGAAGAATTAACTTCACAAGGAGGTCTATTGCCAACATTGCATGTCTCATGAAACTGCTAACCTCAATGTTGAAAAAGAACATGCCTTTCAAGAGGACAAGGGAAGGAAAACATAGTTTTGAAGGCATAAAACAAACTATAGTAGAATCTCCAACTCTTCTAAATCTTGATTTTTCTAAGGATTTCACTTTGTATTCTTTTGAAAGCATGGATACCATCTCATACATGTTGGTACAGAAGAATGAAGAAGGTTTGGAGTAGCCAATAACCTTCTTTAGCCAAGGTTTGGAGGAATATGAGGAAAGGTATATTCATTTGTAGAAAAAAGTACTTGTTGTTTTTAAGAATTTTGAAGAAATTTAGATATTTGGTTTCTAATAATAAGATTGATTTGATGGTTTCTCACCCAAGTGTCAAAGAATTTATTTTAAGAAAACATTTAAATGAGAAAAGAGTAGGTTGGATAATAACAAGGGTAAAGGCTTATGTGAGTAGCTAGCTACTAGTCTAGGAAATGACAAAGAAAATGATGGGGATGTTGTCTTAGTACTCCAAAATGATGCACAAACAACTACACCTTCCTCTCACACAAGTTGGACATAAGATTGTTGGAGTTAAAATGACACTGAGAGGGGGGGGGGGTGAATCAGTGTCTTAACAGATTTGACCAATTTTCAAAAATTCAAAAACATAGCTCAAATTTGATCTGTCTTACTCTGATTAATGCATTCATATGAGTTGAATGTAATCATTCATAAGCGAAGTCGAGAAAAGTAATAATCCCAGCAGGTGGTGAAACAACTAACAACAGGTAAAAGCGGTGAGCACAGGCAGAGACACAGATTTTCTTGGTGGAAAACCCTCACGGGGTATAAAAGCCACTCTAGAAATGCCTTAGAGGCTTAATCTTTTTTAATCAACTATTCACAATGCCTTATATAGGTTGATTTGAGCACCGACTCAGGAGCACCAGCCCCTCATTTAAGACACCCATCTCAAAGCGTGCAACCCCTCAAACTATGTTTTGAACAATTATAATGACTCAGAGGATTTCTCTATTTTCAGTTAAGCACATATCTCTTTGTTTTCTCATCTACAAAATACCTTAAAGATTCAATAATTGAATCCTTAAAATACTATATAGAGAAGAAATTTACAATATCTCTGCATCTTGTTTTTCAAATTTTATTGCAGAGTTTATCCATACATTTTCATACAACCAAGGAATGATAATCTTAGAATTACGACAATCGTACAGAAACATAGTTTTCTGCTTCTATTTATACATCTTTTTAGGTATCAAATCTTCAATAAATTTCGTGGTCAAAAGAGCATAGAGAAAAGTTAACTCTTTGTGATGTAAATGCCAGATAAGTAACTATCATCAGAAGTAACAGCTGAACAACCAACCTGAAAAGATTTTGACAAAACTTAACAGAGCTGTTTATAAAAGAAATCTTCGTCTTGTACCTAGCAAGATTAGTAGACAAGGTGAAATTAATTTTCCAAAACAAGAGTCGTTTCACCCAGCGAAAAGCCGTTCTCAATAAATCTGAAATACATGAGATCATTTCACTACTTAAAAATCAAAACTGCCCATCACTATAAAACATAACTTCTAGTGCATGAATAACAATACTCTGTTAGGGCATCATTTGTCACATTAGTAACTGAGAAGCAGAGAGCAGTTAAAAATGGTGATTATAAACCAGTATGCACAGCATGAAACGCATACATACCATAAAAATCTGCAACTTCCATGGCTCCATCAACCACTGTCGAGCTTCCAGCCAGAAACGTACCAAATAAAGCTTCCATAAACCACTGATAAAGCCGTTACAGCCAGCAACAACAGAAACTAAAACTCTCATGATGGCGACCAGGCTAGGGTTCCATACCTAGCCAAAAAGAATAAACTCAAATTTTTTTCCCTAATCATTCTTTCATCCGGTGTCGCTGAGACAATTCATAATCGGGGAGACCTTATAAAGAATACCTTTTGTTTTACCGAAAGCCCACTTGATACACATTGGTCACCGTGACACATGATTTTTCTTGCCGACAAGTCCATCCGTCCTACATATGTCACTGTAACTTCAAACTATTGGGGAGACATCTTGTAGATTGTTTTATGTCATACTGAAACACCCCGAATTCACACCTATTTGCCGAGACATCTAGATAGTCCTACCGAAGGCAATTAAATCGCCAGTCATTCCCCTTAGTTATCGCATTCGCCATGACCCAACAGAATCGGTGAGAAGTCATAACGAAAACATTATGTCACGTCGAGAGCCCCCGTGATCAAACTTGTCGCCGTAACATATCGCTCTCGGGGAGACCTCACGCCGAAAACCCTGACTCTTACCGATACACATCCATCCACCACTGGTCGGTGAGACAAAACAATTTCGCTGTGACCTCAGACCGACGGTGTAACACTTGCCGATAGACTTCCACATGCATTAGTTGAGGAGACATAACCCTTTTCGCTATGACCCTTCACCAAAGCCTTAAACTCTTGCCGATATGTTCCCATTCAACCTCCGATCGGTGAGACAAAGGAATTTCACTGTGACCACATACCGACGGTATAACTTATGTCGATATAATCCTTTTATGTCACTAAAACAAAAGAGAATGTCACGCCAAAAGTTGCCTGAATGAAAAAATCCAATCGACATGACATCAAAAATGTCTTGCCGATAGGCAACACAAACATTTCAAAATGGATCGGGGAGACCCTACCATTCTCATGCCGATATGTGTAAGCCCGAATGAGAAACAACCAAAACCATTAGACAAATGAGATGTCAGAACCAAGGTAACTATAATGCCTTCAAAAAATGTAGTTCAAAGAATGTAAACAAATGGCTTGTAATCATGTGAAATACACCTATGGTATGCAAAGAGAACCATCTTGAGACTGATCATCAAAGAGAACTAACTGAAAGAGATTTTGTCATCAAGGACAAAACCGTAAGATCACAATTGAGAACCAACATCCGGGTGGCATATTCAAAATTAATACCCTTCTCAATTTAGAAGAAAAGATATTTTCAAATACCACAAAACTAGACTAGCTATCATTCATATAAAGGAGTCTAGTCCAACATTGGACAAGCAAGTCAATATCATCCTCCTTTTTGACTAGTTTCATATCCTTGCCAGAGTAGGTAGCTCCCTTATAGAGAATCATATGCATGAATAAATAATACCAATAGAATATAACCCCATTTTCACCATTTTTCAGTGCAACTAGGCCCTCATGTATCCTTTCAGCCAAGTATGACTCAAATTCATAAAGTGTGTTGCATGTAGGGTGTTGAATGTGAGCAACCATATACATTTTAGTCATGGGAATGCTTGTAGCTGGTTCAAACCCTAAGATTTGACATAAGGAATATAAAGTATTTGTGAAATATGTCACAAAGTAGACAATATGAAAAGGCTCTTTATCTGATGGGCCCAAGATGATTTTCCCTTGACCTTTAATAGATGCCAAAAAGTGTTGCAATACTAAGATCTTAATGTCTTGTTTTCTCATACTCAGCTTTAAGTTCCTTCTTATCATTCTTGACCATATCTTCACTCCACTCAGTTAGATTGAAGACTTCAACAATCTCATCCCTAGTGACCTTAACCATTTCTATGCTATCATAGGTTCTTACAATTCTAGAAATTGGGCCATAGTTTGTTGCCACCGATCTTAGTGTTGGGAAATTGTGTCTCAACCTTGTAATTATATAAAGATTTATTATTGATAAGATGTATATATATTTATATATTTTTTCCTAGTTACACTGATAGGTGTATACAATGGTATAAGGGGGGGGAGTGAGATGCATGTAAACATTTTTTTATTAAATTTTTTAGGAAACTTCTAGAATGGCTGACATACATTAGATAAATGATACATTATAAATATAGATTGTTAATTATTAGGTTTTAGATCTAATGTTGGATATTTTGTTAGCATGTCTTTCCCTAGAAAGTAATCCTATTTTATGAAGGGACTGCATTACAACTGCGATAGAGAGAGATGGTGATGTATTATGAGTGTCTGATAGTAGTCATGTTGTCTTTGGATCTTTGAGTGGTGATACTCCTATGAGAAGCTTGCTCTGTAAGTATATTGTAATCTTTGTGATTTATTAAATAATATATTGGGTGGCTTTTGGAGTGGGGTTTTTCTCCCAAAAAGGTTTTCCCCATGTAAATCACTATGTCATGGTATGCATGATATTTATGGTTTTTTCTATTTAAGTTTATGTAACTATTAAAAATTTGTAAATTTTTTGCATTATTCTCCTCTCAAGATTAGTGTAGGAAGTTGTTTCATTACCTTAGCTTCCTTACAAGTAGTATCAGAGCTTGATCACCTTTGGTTTCAATTGTGGGTTGTTGGGTTTTTTCAACTAATCCAGATTTGAGTGGGAGATTGTGTAGAAGATACTTTGTGACCTTGTTGTAGGAATTTTTAGATGGCAAGTTCATCAGGGAGAATAGAGGTGGATAATTTTTTTGGAAATAATTTTGAAATGTGGAAGTTGAAGATGGAGGATCTGTTAATAGATCGAGATTTGTGGGATGTTGATGAGAATGTTTCAAGGCCTGCAGATCCTACTTAGGCTACTCAATATGATGTTATGGACCGTAAATCCAAGGGTCTAATGATATTGTGTTTGGAAGACTCTTTTTTAATTAATGTCTAAGAAAACCTCTGCACAGAAACTATGGAAGAAGCTTGGTGAGATGTATCAGGCCAAATCTTTAGTGAAAAAGATTTTCTTGAGGAATAAGTTGTATTCCTTAAGAATGGAAGAGGATGGATGAATCATAGACCACCTAGAAGCATTCAATATTCTAGTTGTTCAATTGGAATCCATTGGTGTCAAAATGGATGAGGAGGAGAAATGTCAAATCTTGCTTTGTTCTTTGCCTGATTCGTGGGATTCTCTTGTTATGGATATTGGGATTACTTCTATTATTTTGAAGATTGAAGATGTGGTGGGTTCTTTTTTTTCTAAAGAGATGATGAGGAAGGTATCCATCACTACCAAGGAGGCCCTAAATTTTCATGGAAGACCTAAGGAAAAAGGAAAGAAGAACAAGAAGCATGAAAAATACAAGTCCAGTGGGGGATCTAGATCTCCTGGAAAGTCCAAAGATATTTGTTGGAACTATTGTAAGCCTATACATGTTCATAATGAATGCAAAGAAGAAAACAAGAAGAGAAAGAAGAAATTTGATTCTGATTTTGAGTCTGAGAAGGAAGATGGTGGCACATTCATTGCAGATTTGGAAACTCGTGTAGTTAATGATGCATGGTTAATTGACTCAGGTGCATCTTTCCATATGACCTTTAATAAAGATTGGTTTTCTAAATATGAAGAATATGATGGAGGTAAGGTGTACTTGGGTGATGATTCTCATTTAGACATTTTTGGCCATGGTAAAGTTAAAATCAGGTTTCTTGATGGTAGAATAAAAAGGATTAATGGTGTGTTGCATATCCCTAGTTTAGCATGAAATATGTTATCTACAAGAAAACTAATAGATGTGGGTGTGTGGTAGTATTTTTTGATGTAGGATGCAAGATGGTTAGAGGTACTATGGTGATTGCTAGATGTGTTAGATATGGCACATTGTATAAGCTTGATCCATGCATTGTTATTATCAATAGTACTTCTATGAAAAGAAAGTTTGTGAAAGAAGTGAGGGTTTCACCTTCAACAGATGGTCATGGATTTTAGGTACCCAAGGGTTGTCTTTCTTTTGAGACAAGTTTACCTACAAAGAAAACTATGTTATGGCACCAGAGACCTGGCCACATTGGAGAAAAGGGTCTAAGGACCTTGAAAAATTAAAACCTTGTTGAAGGTTTGTCTGATTGTAATCTTGAATTCAATTTTTTTGAGCATTGCATTTATGGAAAACATAACCATGTTGAGTTTTACTCGAGTTCTCATAAATATTGTGGTATATTAGATCTAATTCATTCTGATGTGTTTGGTCTTGTACATGTTCCTTCGATTGGTAAATCCACATATTGTGTTTCATTTATTAATGATTATAGTAGAAGGACATGGGTATATTTTCTAAAGAGTAAATCTAAAGTTTTTAGTCGATATAAATAATTTAAAGCAATGGTTGAGTTGTAAACTAGAAAGAAAATAAAATGTTTTAGGACTGATAATGGCGGTGAATTTTTCTCTAATGATTTTGATAGATTCTATAAAGATTGTGCTATTCATAGACGTAAGACAACTATGTATTCTCCACAATAGAATGGAGTTGTAGAAAGAATGAATAGGACACTAATGGAGAAGGCTAGGAGTATGTTGAGTGGTGTTGGCCTAGAACAAAGGTTTTGGGCTGAAGTTGTT
>VDFB02029871.1:0-20064 GCA_007258455.2 Sequoia sempervirens | reverse complement strand
GGACATTTTAGCCTTGACCAAAACAAAGCCATTGTTGAAGCCATTTGCATTGACAAATAGACAGGAAACATCACGAGAAGGTAATAAAGTCATTCATATGTAAACTTTTTCTCTTGTGAACCAACACCTCAAATCACTATCCATACAAACTATGTTTCTAATACATAACATTTTGTTGGCTTTATAGGAAACTAGCAATATAGGAGCACAAATTTACATTGTTTAGACTTTTACTTTTTTTCCTTTCCATGCTCCATGACATTTCACTAGTTTTCACATGTTAAAGACATATTTGGTTTAAAAAAACTCTATTGCTATTATACATTTAGACACTTCTATAGGTTACTATGTTAAAGTCCTCATGAATATGGACATCTGAAACTCTAATTTTGTTTTTGTACCTATGAAGACAATGGTTCTCTATGTATGTTTGACATATATGTTCAATAATTATTACCCCTCCATGCATAATGCCATTCAAACTATATAGTTTAAATGTTCCCTTTTGCATTATGTTCTTCCTAGCTTTTCCAATATTTGCTTTTTGATTCTTACGTTTTCAAGACTTTATGGTGACCAACTGGAAGTTGTTATGGTTGCACACTCTAGACCCATTAACAAGTTACTTGAGACAATAAATGGTTATTTTCCTCTGGCTTTTTTCATTTTATGTTGTTAATGCAACCAAGTCTCGCCCCTGCTTTTATGCATTGTACTTTATAGTCACTTTTCCATCATGCATTCTAATGTATAGAGTACACTCCTGTATACACAAATCCATATGTTGCTTTCGCTGCATATATGCATATTTATATGTATATATGCCTCTATGTCCATATGCACATATGCACATATTCATGTATACATGTATTCATCTAAGCTTCTACGTATCCCTGTATGCAACTGCGTATACATGCGTCCATGTATTTATGGATGCGCTACTCTAGCCTTGTATCAATTTATTATGTTATATGGATATCGCATATAGTAACACTAATTAGCTCTTCCACTGTACATAGCAGTTGTTTTCATAAATGCCAGATCGAGCTTATATGTATCAGGATACATATAAACTCACACTAAAAACTGATGAATTATGATCTCTATTGTCCCATTTTCATAGACATGTTACAATTGCAATCAAATGTGTAAAGCATTCGTGTTCAAAGAAATTAGATACAGGAATGGAAATATGTTACACAATCGTCTCTTATGCCTTTATAGCAGTTTTTCCATTGCATTTCAAGAAAACCAGAAACTAGAATTTTATTCATATTATTTCATCTATGGCATTTACAGCTTTTCCAATAATTATTACAAGCATAGAGTTCAGTGTTGAATAGTTCTATTGTTCATGTTATGGCTTCAACTTTGTTCATGCCAAATTGCATTATCTGACAAAGTTAACATGCAAAAACTAAAGTCTTCAAAAACTAAAGTGTCCATTGTGAACACTTATTGCATTCCATGGGACCACATTTCTTTGAGGAGTTTTTTTGAACAATTTGCTTCCCTTGTATATGTTTCCATATTTTGAATATGTGCCTATGAGCACATTAACTATAATAGTTCACAAAATTCCTTTATCCTATATGCTTTCATCATAGCGAAAAAGCTCAAAGCAATTGCAGAATCTAGGTTTTGAGAACACAGGCTTATAGAACACAAAAAACAACACACACAAAGTAATAAAGATGCATAGCAAGTGGCTTAACTCTATATTAAATGACCAAAGTACCCTATCCATCCATGGTCACCAAGCCACTCCAGCGCATTGACCTCCAACCAGATGTCATTTAATGCATTTAATTTGCATTCATGCATTGCGCTCACATTTTCCTGATATTTTAATGCATTTAATCTGCATTCATGGACTACGTACCTCTAGCCACCAACTTTTAAACTATGCCTTTGCTTAAATTTATTTAATCAATTTATGCATTCACATTTTCCTGAATTTGTAAAATGAAAAATGATTTATAAAGCCACTCGGATGAATAGAAAAATAGATAAATGCTAATTTTCCAATATATAAAATAGCTCTCCAAATTCAAACTATACAAAAAAATAAGTAATATGTTAAATGGCGAAATGTGATTGGTCAATGCTGCTGGTTAAAAGCATTCTGGGCAAATGCATACACAAATTAAAAATGGGTTCACAGAAAAGAGCTTTTGATTTTGAATCCATATGCATACTTTCATTCAAACTAGTGGTTGAAGGTACATAATCCACTGATACAAACTCAATGCATTGAATGGCATCTGACTAGAGGGAACGTTGTTTGCATTGCTAGTTACTCTTTGAATATATAACAAGGTTCAAGAAAAAATCTCTCATTATCACACATGTTGACATAATTTTCGTTCCAAACCTCTCTTTATGAGACCATTTTGCAATAATAAAAAATATACAAACTTTACAAGCCTCACATGCAACCATGCATCTTGCCCAGAGATACACGTATACATGCATCCATGTGTACTATAATACATGCATCTATGTATACATGCAGGCATGGATATATGTATCTATGCAACTTCATATGCAATCCATGGATATTTCCATACATGTATATTTAAGCATTTATGTATCCAGCTATGCATCTATCTATCTATCCATGCAACTATGTTTCTATGTATTCTTCTACGTATAGATGCATCCACGCATATATCTATCTGTGTTTCTATGTGCAAATGTATACATGCATCTATCCATATATGTGTCAATGTATCTATGAATACATCTATCCATAGATACATGTATCTACGCATGTATGGATACCATGATAGATGTCCACATCCATGTATCTATGGATACATGTATCAAGTAGCTCGGTTCCAGGTCTTGACTCTACAGCAACAACATCTCCTGTGACTACACAGATCTGCAGAATAACAAAAAAAAAATGCTCAAAGTAATCACAATGCATCTCTAGTCACTTAAATCTATATTACATGATAAATCCACATTCTGTTTAATGCATTGACTTTGAAACACAATCAAGAGAACAGCTAAATACCACTTTCCAAATTAAAAAAAACAACTTTAGAAACATCAACTTCCAGAATTAAATACCAATATGCACAAAGTGATCATATTACTCTAACTAGATGACTATGAACTACATGTTACCTATGCAATCTAAAATCTAAAGATACATACCATCCTTATGCACCTATGCACAAATACATACTGTCTAACATATATACATAATTACATGTACACATATATACATGCAAACCTGTATACATGAATGCATACAAAGACTATGTTTCATGGGATTATTAAAGAGTTCACTTGCTTTCTATATGGTTCCATACTTTGCATGTGTGCCTATGAGGACAATAATTACATTATCCAGAAGCAGAAACGAGTTACTTGAGGCAATAAATAGTTTCTTTTGTCAGTTTTCTCTAACTTTAGAGGTATAAAGCACACAGTGAAATTGGCAATGCCAGCTAAAAAAAATTGTCCTTCACTTGCTCATTGGTTCCAAAGCTCTCTTTATAGCACAGTTGTGCATTGCCTCCAAGACTCAGATGAATCCTTGGTATTTCAAGGAAAGATTCAATTGGATAACACTAAAAATGATCTAAACTATGATTTTATAATCAAAGTATCCAAATGCATTGCAGCAATGCGAAACCCAACTTCCATTTAACATGTACAATGAAAATAAACAGAACGAAAAATGCATTTGCTTCAAAGTTTTTAAAAGCAATTTCAACAGATTGTCTAGCCGTTGTCCAAAATATGGTTTTCTATCAGCATAGTCCTTGAACCTTCTTTAGGTCTGACTGCTACTTTGTTAATTCATTTTGATCGAAAGGTCAAAATGTGAAATGTTCCCAAGGATAATTATACTTATTTATCTCTTTTAATTGTTATATATTCAAAGACTAATAAGCAATCCAAACAACCTCCCCTTTAGTCAGATGCAATTCAATGCATTAATTTTGTATCAATGAATTATGTACTTTCAGCCACTAGTTTTAATCAAAGTATGCATATGGATTCAGAATCAAACTCTCAAAATAAATGCATATATAAATGTGTCTTTTTCTTCATTTCATAATGTATCTATGTATCCATAGATGCAATCATGCATATATCGATTTATGCATATATCTTGTCATCTCTTTATGCATATGTCTATATATGTATGGCTGTATCTATGGGTACATGTATACCTCGATTTATGTATATATGCACCTATGAATTGCATACACACATCCATGTATTTATGAATTTATCAATAACTTGCATGTATACATGTATATATGCATCTATGGACTCATGCACCCATGTATATATGACAACTCATTGGTTGCAAAGCTCTCTTTATAGGACAACTGTGCATTGCCTCCAAGATTCAGATGAATACTTCGTATTTCAAGGAAAGATTCGAATGGATAACAGTTAAAATGATCTAAACTATGATTTTACAATCAAAGTATACAAATACATTTCACCAATGCAAAACCCGACTTCCATTTAAGATGTACAATGAAAGTAAACAGAAGCAAAAATGCATTTGCTTCAAAGTTTCTAAAGCAATTTCAACAGATTGTCTAGCGATTGTCCAAAATATGGTTTTCTATCGGCATAGTCCTTGAACTTTCTTTAGGTCTGACTGCTACTTTGTTGATTGACTTTGATTGAAAGGTCAAAATGTGAAATGTTGCCAAGGATACTTATACTTACTTATCTCTTTTAATTGTTATATATTCTAAGACTAATTAGCAATCCAAACAGTCTCTCCTTTAGTCAAATGCCATTCAATGCATTAATTTTGTCTGGATGAATTATGTACCTTCAGCCACTAGTTTTAATCAAAGTATGCATATGGATTCAGAATCAAACTCCCAAAATAAATGCATATATAAATGTGTCTTTTTCTCCATTTCATTATGTATCTATGTATCCATAGATGCAGCCATGCATATATCAATTTATGCACATCTTGCCATCTCTGTGTGCATTTGTCTATATATGTATGACTATATCTATGGGTGCATGTATACATTGATTTATGCATACATGCACCTATGAATTAGGTATGTGCAGGATCATGATGGGCCAAAAAGTGGCAATATTATGGGTATTTGTGGGGTATGTGGTTGATGACTTTTTTTTACCCAAAATTGATGAAACGAAAAGGGTTTTTAAAGGAGATTCTTAGCTTCCACCAATATAAATTATGCTTTACTTTGAATTTAATAAATAATTATTATTCATTTTCTATTTGAATTATGACTAAAGTCCTGATTGATAGGCCGATTGAAAAACATCTATAGCTTTCAAATGGGTGCATCACATTCTATGTACATACTATAGGATTAAAAAAGAAAAATTAAATTTCATGATTTTGACCAAGTTAAGGTGGTCGACATACAAGTTTTTATATTTTGAAAAAGTTTTAATAAAAAAATCATAATTAATTATTTACTTGGAAAAAAGTTATAAAAAAATATGCATCACATCCGACATGAGTGATCTACTTATATATAAAATCTTATAAACAAATATTATCATTTTATTATGGTTAGGGTGGTCATAAAAACACCTACTTCTTTATTTTTCCCCGAAATTTAAGTACCACTGCATTGAAATTTCAAATTTTCACCAAATAGATTTAAAAAAAATAAACCTAGTAGTTTAGAAACTAAATTCAATTTGCTATAGATTCTATTCTTACATATTTTTGAAATAATATAGATAACTTATTGAAATTTTTACGTCAAGTTGCCTAACATTGATTTTTCTTAATTTTTTGCCACTTAAGGGCCTATTTTTTCCATGATGATACTGCACATACCCAATTACGTACAAACATCCATCTACATATGTATCTATGAATATTTTGGATGGATACATGTATATATGCATGTATGGACTCATGCACCCATGTATTTGTCTTTGTCTTCGGCCAAATGGCCCCTAATGGCCAAAGTATCCTAGTCACCCATGGCCGCCAAGCAATTCCAGCGCCCTCCCCACCAGCCACATGCCATTTAATGCACTTGCTTCAATTATTTTGACCTCTCCATGTGTTCACATTTTCCTGATATTTCAATGCATTTAATTTGCACTCATGGATTACGTATCTCTACTCACCAGTTTTATAAACTATGCCTTTGCTTAAATTTATTTAATCAATCTATGCGATCACATTTCACTGATTTTCAATAACAAGAATAATTTATAAAGCTATTCTGATAAATAGAAACATCTAAATGCTAATTTTCCAATATTGATTTACCAGAATAGTGCTAGTTTTCCAATATAACAAAATTAAAAGTTATATGTTGACATACATTTATGCATATTGTCCATACATGCATATATGCATATATGCCTTCATCCATATTTACATGTGTATATGAATACATCCTTACATGTACCATATGCATTTGTACCTAGATGCAAATATGCATACATCCATTTATACATATGTTCATATCTCCATCTCTCCACGTAGTTCTGTTTTCTATGTATACATGTTCCTATTGATGCATCCATGCATATATCTGTGAATAGCTCTACGTGTTTCTCTCTCCATGTATTTAATATTCTCCACTACATCAACATTTGCATGTTCTCAGTTTTATGACCTTCCATATTTATTTTTTCCATAGTATATGCATAACAACTTCCACTTTGTCTTCTGTTTTGACTCTTCTATCCATAAATATCATTATATTTTTATATCCACTCTTCTATTGTTGCATTTCAAGGAAGCTCAGGGATCTCAGTACCTTGTTTAGTACGAAGGAGAGTGAGAAATGCAACATGGGTCTTTTTTCTGTGTTTATATTGACGGACTGAGCCCTATGATGATTTTTAAAAGCATAACCAATACCAAACTAGACATTCTTCCACCCCTTGTTGCAAGAAATAATCACTTCATACCCTATTGATTCCATTCATTTCCATTTCCACCCTTGCACGTCCTTTCTTCTCAAATCAAATACATTTCAAAATCCATTTATTTGCTTGTGTTGCATCATACTAATGTGTTGCATTCCTTTTTTCATTAAATCCACCTCTCTCATTCAAATTTTCATTTCTTGCATTTAATTGTAAGCATATAACTTACGAATGATAAATTCATACCATTTACATTCCCATTCATTCTCATATCCACCATCCCATATCCTTCCCTCCCATGTCAAATACTTTTCATAACTTATTCATACACCTTATTTGCATCTCACCATTCTCTCAATTCGCTCTCTTTGTTCCACTCACATAACTCATTCTTCTTTTTAACACTCACATATCTTTATCTATCTACACCTCAAATATACCTTCATCCATCACAACAAAATTCACACCATACCAAACAAAGAAAAAGATGAAGAAAATATCAAGGTTATGCAAATAAACAATGAGGGCTTCAAAAATAACACTCATAACATAGAGTTGTATTCAAGAGTTATTTTCAAAATGTGTTTTCTATACTTTGTTTATTACAGATCCCTAAAAACACGTATAACAGTTTCTTCAAGCTTATAATGTGTAATCAGATTTAACAAATATTTACATGTTTCCATGCATTCAAATGCATCATTAGGTATCCTTTATACACTTGTTCAAAAAACAATATTGTATATGTTTCAAATGCAAATTGTTCCTGACATTTCTCGCTTTATGCACACATGCATTTATAGATTGTTCTTTATGTGCCAAATTACATGGACACATCTATACATCCATGCATACATAAATGTTTACATGGCTCCATATATTTATGCATTCCTTTGATATATGCATTGCTGATATATAGTTTGTTTTCCCTGTCTTCCTTTCGCCTACTACTGCAAATGCTACTTGAGCCTCAATGTGCTTTGACAGATTTGTATTTCTACTTGATTTTAGTGTTTTCCATTCAAATTTCTCATTCACATGTCATTTATGCTTTTCACTCTTCTTTGCATTGTGTGCACATGGATACATGTATACATGCATGCATGTATACATAGATGCCTCAAGCATTGTTACAAATGTTTAAGATTATTTGCATTCAATACTTGAAACAAAATAATAATACATTTTTGCTTCCTGGATAAGATCATAAAGGAAATTTGTTACTGCAAATGTAAACATGCACCCATGTAAAGGTACTAGTATTCATTGGTGTTTCTCTTTTGACTCTTGTATCCTTAAATATCATTATATTTTTATATCTATTCTTCTCTTGTCACATTTCGAGGAAGCTCAAGGATCTTGGAACTTTGTTTAGTCCGAAGGAGACTGAGAAATGGGACATCAGTCTTTCTTTTGTATTTGTATTGAGACACTCAGCCCTATGATGATTTTAAAAAGCATAACCAATAACAAAATAGACATTATTCCACCCTTTCTTGGAACAAAAGTTCACTTCATACCCTATTGAATCCACTCATTTCCATTTCCACCCGTCCACATCATTTCTTCTCAAATCAAATACATTTCAAAATCCATTTATATGCTTCTCTTGCATCACACTAATGACTTGCATTCCCTTTTTCTCTCAATCCAGCTCACTCATTCAAATTTTTATATCTTGCATTAAATTTTAAGCATTAAACTCAAAATTGATAAATTCATATCATTTACATTCAATTCATTCTCACATCCAGTTTCAAATATCCTTGCTTCCCATATCTAATACTTTCCATAAGGCATTCATATACCTTACTTGCATCTCATCATTCTCTCAATTCCTTCTCTTTGTTCCACTTACATCGCTCATTCTTCTTTACCACCCTTACATATCTTTATCTATCTATAGCTCAAATATACCTTCATCAATTAGAACAAAATTCACACCATACCAAAGGAAAAAATGAAGAAAATATCAAGGTTATGCAATTAAACACTGAGGGCTTTGAAGGAATTTATAGATTCTTGTTTACTTACCAACTTACATGGACACATGTACACATAGATGGATGCATAAATGTTTGCCTTCATCCATACATTTATGCATTCCTTCGATATATGGATTGCTAATAAATAATTAATTTTCCTTGTTTTCTTTCATTTAATACTGCAAATGCAAATTGAGTCTCATTGTTAAAATATAGTTGTATTCAAGAGTTCTTTTCAAACCGTCTTTTCTAAATCCTGTTTCTTACAGATTCCTGAAAGCACATATGACAATTCCTCAAAGGCTATAATGTATATTCAGATTTCACAAATATTTATATGTTTCCATGCATCCAAATGCATTGTTAGATATACTTTATACACTTGTTCCACAAACACTAATGCATTGCTACTTTGTTTCATACAATAATGGTTTTTTTGTTCCTATTTAAGATGCAAATTGTTGCTAACATTTCTAACTTTATGGACACAGGCATATATAGATTCTTCATAACATACCAACTTACATGGACACATGTACACATCCGTGCATGCATATGTTTTACATGGATCCATATTTTAATGCTTTCCTTTCATATATGCATTCATACTAACTAGTTTATTTCTCTTGTTTTCTTTCATTTAATATTGCAAATGCAACTTCAGTCTCATCACGCTTTCAGGCTCGCTCAAGTGCCAAGGATGCTTTTCACTCTTCTATGCATTATGTGCACGTCGATACATGTATACATGCATCCATCTATACTTAAATGCTTCAAGCATTGTTACAAATGTTTCTCTCTCAATAATTTGGATGCAAAGTGCTACAAACATGTAAATTATTTTACTGTACCTACATTTTATCTTACCTAATAAGATTCTTTATATCTTTTCAAATTATTTTTTGTTTAAAATATATACACAAAAAAATATTCATTCATATTACATTAACAACATTCAAATCTAATTTATAAATAAAATCAATACCTTTGTACTGTTTCATCTAAGAATTTATCGTAATATTTATTCCACTTATTACATTTCAATAAGTTAAATTATTACATTTCATTTTATATATACACAAATTTAATCTTAGGTAGTAAGGTTCTTTATTATATTTTTGCAAATTACTTATTGTTTATTATATAAACACAATTTTTTTTTCATTTAACATAAACAACATTATAATCTTATTTATAATAAAATCAATAGCTTTCTAGTCATTCATCTAACAATTTAATGTAATATAATTACATTGTTCTCTACACAAAAATTTCTTATTATATTACATAGACATGATTTAAATCAAGATATTTATAATAAAATCAATAGCTTTATATAATACTAACCTTCATACTAAATTAAAAAAAACATTGATTAATCTTACAAAAGTTCATATTCAAATGAGCTACCCCTATCAATCTTCCACCTTACACTAATGTTTCTATTAGCACTTGCATATTGTGATATGATAAACTAAAATAACTCAATTGTATTGATTAACATAGCATGTGTTTTACAACAGTACACTAAACATAATTTTAATACTGTAAATGCGAGCTGAGTCTCCTCCTACTTTAAGATTCGTTCACATGTCGACTATGCATCTTACTCTTCTATGCATTGTGTTCATGTGGATACATGTATGCATATATGTCTCAAGCATTATTACAAATGTTTCTGATTGTTTGCAATCAATAATTATTACAAATTGCTAATGCATTCTTGCTTCCTAATTAAGATCATAAAGAATCTTCCTTCTGACAAATGTATACATACACACACAAAGAAAACAAGTATTCACTGGTATATCTATAAAAAATTCCATGTATACATGATACCCATAAATAAAATTTCCCATCCATCCATCTAGACGTGTTACCTGTTCACATGTCCCTATGGACCACGTTGCCCATGCACCGTAAAAATTACATGCAATAGTGCACTACTAAAAATTGCTTCAAACTTTTCTAGCTATTTTAAATACATTTATATTCCTATCTGCTATCTAAAAACTTTTTCTAACTCATAGCTACATTACTTTTACCTCTCGGAAGGAACTCGATGCTTGTGTCACTTGTTTATAGTGTGCTCATTTCTAGTATTTGGTTGAAGGTTACAAGCTCATGAAATTATGAAACTTGTCATCAAGGTGTCAACTTATGTCTTTATCATGACCCCATTTCGTTTCAAAATTTCAAATTTAGGGCCCACATATGAAGCCACGATGGTGTGAAATATCGCCAAATAATGTAAGAAAATTTTCAATCTTCATTGACTCTGCCTCGATGGTTGGCATGTGGTGTATTTTGATTGTATCATGCTCACACTTCTTATCATAAGCTCAAAATGGTTGAATTCCTTTAGCATGTGAGAGCACAATCGGTTGTCATGTGTAAAGTATGTTTGCTCAATCTTCGAAGGGTATAATGATAATATCATTAATAAATAAAGCATTCATATTGGATCATAGAGTTTAATCTTATTATGGGATTTAAAAGGGGCTTTTCCTTAAACCTGCAATGATGCAATCATTTTCCATGTGGAGCTTATTTAGTGTGGGTGCAAGTTTCTTCCTTATAATTAAAGTTAATATACACAATGGTGCCCAAGTTACACATGTCATGATTTCACGAGATTGTTTCTTATTACAATTTCTAACAAACATGATAACTTCAAGCAACAATAGTGTGAAATGATGACACATATCCTTTTTCACATCATGTTAGCATATCCATGTCCAAACTTTCTAAAGCTTTTGTGGTGCCACCAAGGTGGTTTGTAAGGGGATTTTTTGTAGTAATTAAATCAATACTATTTTTAAATATATAAAGGCTATGATAGCCATATATTTACCCAAGTTAGATCAAGATCAAGAGCTAATATTCGAGCTTTGAAAATGGTTACTTATGACCACCTTGTTCATGCATATGAGCATTAATGTTAACTCCTATCAATATCTATCGATTCTTCTAAAATTTTAGGGTAGTTGTATTTGTGTGAACTTTAAAAAACCTTGCAAAAAATTCTCCATGAAGAATTTTTGAAACTCAAGCTGCCTAAGTGTTCAAATTTTTGAATTAGGCTTCTTTAAAGTGAAAAATGGGTAAATCTATTCTCTTAACCTACATTGTGAAATTCAAATCTTTGAAAGGTTATACTAGTTTGGTTATATCATATTCTACTTGAAAATAGAGAATAGAAGCCCCACAAATTATGAATTTTTAGAAGTTAAAAACCCTTATCACCTAAAAAACCCTAATTTGTAAAATAAACCCTAATTCGTAAGATGGTTGGCCCATTGGTTAAACAATGGTCAAGTTGTTTCAATTCTCTTAGAAAAATTAGTGGATAGGGTAGAGGATGTTAGAGATGCCACTATATCAGCTCAAGGATGAAATCTATTCAGATATGATTTCAAGAAATACCAATTACCAAGGCCTATACTAGACAAATGGACTTTAGATTTGGGATGAATTGTTGTCCCAAATATACTAATTAATGTTGACCTAATTAGAGCACTTGCAAGATACGATTCTAATAGAAGGATAATTTATAATGAAAAAGGTGTAAAGTTGGAAAGTTTAAACAAGGCATATATTCGTGAGGTCTTCCACCTGACTAAAAATGCACATGTTCCCATTGACCCCAACTCCCTCCAGAGTGAATATTCTAGAGATATAGACATTTTTAGAATCAAATGAATCCCACATCACTAAAGAAGAGGCCCAAATAGACAATTGGTTAGAGTCACCAAGGATGAAGTAGAGCCCTTTAATTATCACATATTTGAAGACCAATTCAACAACACATATTATACATTGTGTCAAGTTTTGGGCATGGATTCCAAGATGTAGATGCCAACTTCCGTATTGGTGATTGTTGTAGATACAAAACACATGGATCTTAATAGAAGCTTTGATTATGCTACATTTATATATGCTAGAATTCATAAAGAATTAATGAAGGTAAAGGGGATGAGACTATTGTACATTTAAAATAGTATTCTCTATTATTCAATGTCATTTTATATAGTGGTAAGAGGATGGTCCTCTAAAATGAAAATAATGTCCCAAGATGAAAATTGATTCATCTTACTAGTCTAGGAATGAACTTATATCTAGGGCATGCATTGTGACAATTCTAGTTATGTAATCTTTGAGGAGTTATTTTTTAGATAAGTGATAAGGAATTAAGGGTTTCCTATTTATTGGAGACTCATGACAAAGCCAAAAGATTCTTGAGGCCATTGGACCTGACTCCTAAGTTGGGAATTTATCATAACTAGGGTGATTGGTTCTTCCATGCCCATTATACATTGATAAAGATTTATGGTGCACCATTTGCACCCCATATACTTTAAAGGAGAGTATTAGATAGAATCACCTACTTGGAAATCATGTGGTAGTTAAATGAGGTAGATAAAACTCATTTGAGAAATATGAAGAAGGGGTTTGAGTTGCCAACTAGTATTGTATTTTTTTATTCTTCAATCACTATTAAAGAGTACTTGGAGTTGATATAATCCAAATTATAGCCACATAGGATGAAGGTAGATGTACAAAGAAATTGTGATCCTAAACATTATATCCACTAGGCCAAAACTAGAGTCAAATTGGATGGCTACACTCATAAGTTTGACAAGATTGAGGACTTGATAAAAAATTATTCCTCTAAAGGTGAAGTCCAAAAGATAAGAGAGTCTTGTATGAAAATGAAAATTGTAGAAGAAAAGAATGTATATGATCCCTCCTATATGTTAGGAAATTTTGATCATCTTAGAGAAACCTCCAAGAACAGTAGTGCCTTCGGTAACTTTTAATTTCTTAAATTTCCTCAAAGACATGTACAACTATGCCACAAAGTGGAATTAGACACAGTGCATTTCCACATTAACCCTTCTAAGAGATGCACATGTAAATCTAGTTTCAACAACAAACATTAATAGATTCTAACCAAGAACATGAAACATGAAAGATGAGACAAAACACAGATTTATGTGGGGAAAACCCTTTTGGGTAAAAAACCCCATACTCCAAAGACCCAGATCACCATTGTATTATTCAACAAAAAAAATAGTTACAATACAATATCAGGCACTAAGCCTTTACAAAGATTACATCTTGTTTCATTCTAGAGACAAACTGGCAACATAACCCCTTATACGATCTTCACACTATTACAATACCCTCTCTTAGTATACAGTTTAGATCCTCTCTCCCCTTTTCATCTCCTTGATCAACCTCTCAGTCCATTACAACCTTCGCACTTTTATAATACTCTCACACAATATATAGTGCAGATTAACAATGAAAGATCGACCAAGACATTCTATCAGGAGAGATTTTTGGCAACATAACCTTGCTTCTAATCTTCCTCACTCATGCTCTAGCCCATGACTCTCTCTCTCCTAGCTCGACCTCATGGCCTCGGCCTTACCAGCTAGCCTCATGGCCTCAGCCTTACCAGCCAACCTCATAGCTCAACCATCTCTCTAGGATACCATGTGTGGAAACATATCAATTCGGTTTCTAAGAATCTACTATCCAAAACTGATTCAGTTCGCTCAACTACCAAGAAGCTCAACCGTTGACATTATCCCACATTGGTGCGGAATATTAATAGTCATTAGTTTATAAACAAAAGCCTGAAGACTTCAGGTACCGACAAGTTAGCCCTTTTGATTACCAACTCACTCGTACACCCGCGGTCAAAACAACCATTGGCATGGCCCCATCAAAGTGAACACCCATCGGTGCGTCACTAAAAAAGATAACTTCATAATCACCACAAACAAGTTACAGATTTACAGATCCCTACAACAAGCCGATACCACTGTCACCCAGTCAGAGAAAACACAAACTTCATAACTCCGCAACAAGGTTCTTAAGTTACCATAAAAATCAATGTCGTGACAACAAAGGAGGTCGCCTAGCGGGGAAGTTACGTAACCTCCAAACTCCACGAAAAGGTTACAAAGTTATGGAAACCAGCGGTGCTATGATAAACAAAGGAGGTCGGCCAATCAGGAAGTTACGAAACTTCCAAACACCACGACAAGGTTACAAAAACGACCGATGCCATGACTGTTGTCAATTAGATTGCACCCGAAAGCTCGATTATTAAAGTCTAGCAATCTATTGAAACATGGAATGATTCTCAGGCCTGTGGGTTGCCTAATTTTAAGAATCAATCTCCACAGAGGGCTGGTTCCTTGATTAAAAACCTCCTAAAACTAACTGATTTGGCTGGGAAAGAGGTAGAAAGACTAAGTATGAATTATAAACTATGAAACTTTAACTATGGTGATGCACTGAAGAATTCAACATGCAGACTTAACTCACATAACAATTACTCACTATTTTCATTCGTACAACTAGATCTGGAAGTTTAAACACTTGAATATTTTAAACAAAGGCTATTAAAGAAACAATCACAGAAGGAAAATATAATTTCCACAACTAGACTATTTGACTATTGATTAACACAATGTTTAACCAGTGGATTTAAACCTGGATGCTTATAGAATTCACTAAGGAGATAGAAATGTTTAAAGGTTTCATAAACTGCAACACAATAATTACTTCGATCAATCCCGCATGACAGAGATGCTTGGAACTTGAAGGAAAATTCTAAAATACTGAAACTTGAAGGAATTCTCTACAATAACACGATTTGAACCTGTAAAAAACACTACTGTATTAATCTGTAAAAATGTTGAGCTATAAGATGATTCACTTTGCAGAGTGCAAAGGCTGAAAAACAAGAACTGGGTTGAAAAAGATAAACTTTTTCAATATATACAATATGAAAGGCACTCCAAAGTGCATGAATAGCAACTGAAAGTGATCTAAAAGTGAAAAGATGACAATTACAATGCGAAATCTGAGCACAAATGAAGAATCCCTGAAAAAGTGGCTCAAACTCATGCAAAAATAAGTGAACACAAACTCAAACTGGCAGTCATAAAGCATGAAATCAATCTACAACTCGAACTAGACTAGAAATCCCTGAAAAGGTGGCTTAAAGCATACAAATGTCACCTCGTTTGCATCAATCCACCCATGGACACTTTAAAATCCATCCTTCTCATTAAATCTTCAGTTAACAATCTGATCGAGAGTTAAAGTGAACTGAGATTTGGCTTTACATAATATCTTTACTTGCATTCAAAAAAGATGAATTAATTAAATGATTTATAATATATCATCTAATTAATTCATTTACATTAAATTATGCAAATAAAATATTAAACTTAAAGCTAAATGTGAGCTCACTTAGCATAAGTAAAAAATAAGCATTTTTATTGACAATCACCATTGATCACCATGCATATACTTGTCAATAATTAAATTCTGCCATTGTTGATAGAGTTGACCACCTTATTACTCCACTCCATGCATATGAGAAATAAGGAAAAACACATTCAACCTTACAAAGAATTGGCCAACCATACCACTTGATAAATCAATTATAATGGGTTGACCACATTATTTCTAAGAATCTTGAAGGAAGAATAAAACAAAATGATTATAAAAAATCATCAATAATAATATCAAAAGGAATTAGGGTGGATGAATAAGGCAACATCGAACCCTAAAATCATATCACTCATTTGCATTTGACTTGGAGAAACTTCTGGCGGAAGTCGGTTGCTGCCATGGACGGTTTGAAGCTTGAATTTGACCATTTCCTATCGATTTTTGATGATCTCCTGAGAAATTCTGAACATACAGTTAATATAGAGCTCATTTTGTCTCAAATCTGAATCTTTTTGAGCATTTGAATGCTTTTCTCAAGGCTACATGGTGTGGCTACTTATAATTCTAATATATTCTGTATCTTATCTTCGTTCTAAAGCCACCACCGTGCTGGGTAAATTTGGGTCATTTCATCCATAGAAAACATTAATCTTTTGCTAGAAATTCGAAATCTCCACGTTGACTTGCTGGTAAGTCAGTTTCTCTTCACCTTTGATCTTTCCATGGCTTCTGCCGCCATGGCCAGAATGGATTTTCTGCATTTTAACTCCATTTTCTTTGTGCTCTTCCTCTGTATTTTTGTGGTTGCTGTGAGAGCTTGGCTTATGCATTCTGAAGGTAAAAAAAAATCTCATTCATGGGTTTTGTTAACTCTCCTCCAGGCGCGTGATAGTAAGTTTCATTCTTTGCCTTCATTTATTTGTTGAAATACAAACTTCTTAGACATTTTCTCTTGTATAAAACAAGTTGATAGATTAAACAAAAGAAATACTCCAGGCCAAGAAATTTACAGTATTCTTTTTGTCATTATTGACTGCGGCTATGAGCTATCCTCATCTGGGTATTCAAAATATTTGTGTGCATTCCCATGTATATGTGAGACAACAACATTAAGAGCCATTTTTATCTTAATCCTCTATCTCTCTGCGCTGTTGTTATTTTCTGCTTTATGGGTATCTTCTCAAAATGGCTTTTATTTTTGAAAATTCTGGGAAATTGAGGACTTCACTTGTATTCATGGCCTTCTTTAACACTTTAAAAAAAAAACTCCACTGGTACTTGACTCACAGCACAAAATAATGAAGATCTTGTAAAAGGAGCCTTTTTCCTTCTGAAAATTTTGCTTCTCTTAACGTAATAGCGGCCAGTAGTGTCAAAATCATCTTTGCTATGATAAAATCTTTCCAGATCAAAATATTTCACAAGATACAAGCCACATCATGATTTAAATCATTGTTTGATATTCTAAAACATATAACTATTACTTTTCCTGAACATTGCCTCTATTTATAATTATGAATGAAAAAAACATTTGACAGCCATATTGCATTATACAATAGTCAACTCGGGGTGATATCATTACTGCATCTTATCATGGATAAATAGCTCTCATGCATGACTATATACCTGCTGCACAATATTTAATTCGTAAAATTTGTTGTTATCTTTACTTGAAAGAGACTGTATTTTGTGAATTAACCATTTCACCAAGACTTTGCATACTAACTGTTTCTCCAGTGATCTCATGATGTGGCTATTATTTATCAGAATCATTGGTTCCTATATTGTTCCTTTACTTCCCAAGTTCTGTACTTGATGGACTCTTCAGGTTACCCTTGGTCCTATCCCTGTCGGTACTCATGATTGCTGATCATTTCATTGGACTATCCTCTCAGCTGAAGCTTTTATATATTACTGCCCATGTTGCTAGATTTGCATTGTCTTGCTGTGATAATTTTATCAAACTCTTAGCCTACAGGTTCTGTCATGCTTAGTGATGTCTTGCTTAGATTTCCACAATCATGATCCTTGTATTGATGCTTCTTAATGCTAAAGTGATCCTCCTTTGATGAACATGATACCTACATCATCTTGTTGTGAATTGTTCACCTATTGCACTGTTTGCTTTGAAGCCTTTATTACTTATTCATAGACAGTTGTCTTCTTTGACAATATTTATCCTTTAATTATCATAGTCTCACTTTTGACAACTCTGGCCTTGTTGTCTTGATACTATGAACTGTAAGAAACAAATGCTTTACAAACCTAATATCTCTGACAATGGGTCCTCAAACTATTTTCATACTTTGAAAAAATAGAAACCTCATTCCGAAGGATAGACACAAAATCTATTTGTTGCAAAGACTATAGATAACATCGTCGGTGGAGATGTATATACTTTAAAGTTTTAAAAGGCAGTTTAGGCTTGAGTATTTGTTTTTCATTTAACATAAAAGAACTAAATACCTTATTGAAATGCAAAACATGAATGCAAAAGTAGAGCTGAGACAAAATATCATTGAAATTACTGATCTCTTTATATGTTTTGATCATTCTTTAGCATAATGAGCGAAAAGATAATTAGCTCAATCTACTTTTGTCACAATGAATCAAAGGCTTCTTTTGTGAATTCCTTTTATTATAGCAGTCCTTTCTTGATGACTGTAATTGAATATCTGGTAACTCTCAAATAAATGATATCAATGAGAGGTGTCCTTTGATATGCCGGTCTCAACTCTTGTGGGAGCCCGTTTACTCCACATATCTGATAAAATGATCTCGAACATGATGAACCTGTTCCTGCACACTGAAATAAACATGTTAGCAAAATAAAAGAAGCTGAAAGCTTCCATTGAATTATGTCTTTTTGCTTGATTTTTTGCAATTAGTTTATGAATGCTTGGTTTAATGCAAATTACATTCCTGTCTGTAGCATATGCATAAGGCAGAAAGTAATTCACCATTGTCTTAGATTATAACTCTAATACCATATCCTTAATGATTTTGCAGGTTCATGGAGCAATGAAGCGAGGCTACAGCTGCTTGGAGACATGATGGCTAGAAGCGCCAATGAAGTGATTCATCATTACAGGAAATGATGAATTGCTTCTCTCCTTTACTCTTATGTTATTTTCAGTTGTGTAGCTTGTGCATTCAAATATTGTATCCATCTTTTGATTGTAAGGAACAAACTCAATTACTCTCGTGGCTTGTGTGAGATTCAACATTTCACAAAATGAATAAAGGCATCACTATGCAAATTTTCTCATTTTTTTGTGTTAAATGTTTGCACAATAAAACTATGATTCATATGTAAGATGATCTAAATGATGATTAATGATCACTTAATCAGAAAAACATGAATTTTTTTTGTACCTATAAATGATGAACTTCATTTAGCTCCACCTATTTGAGCTCGAAGAAAAAAATAGGTAACAAATTGGCCATCTCTGCGGAGTGTTTTCCTGCTAAACACGATAGACCAGTTGCCTAGTATATCCATTGGGCATGGAGTCCTTCTCTGCTCTTAACCTCTGAAAACCTTGTAACTGAGCTTCAAACCAAACCAACTGAAAGAAACTAGTGCAACTCTGTTTAAGACAGAGTTTGGAAACCAATGTCCAGCAACTGCACCTTATTGAAAGCGAAATAAAACTGAATGAAATGTGCTAGCAGGCACTTATTGAAGGCAAAACTGAAAATCCTACCCTACCCTACACTAACCAATAGTGTTAGTGCTCAGACATGACAATTTATTGGCTATGAGAAATAACTTCCCTTTCTTAACAACAAAAGATGCTTCAAATCCGTAAGATTAATCAAATAGAAGTATGGACATTTAATTAATTGTTGCTCCTTTTGTTCAAAAACTGTCATCAGCATAGTTTAGATCCTCATAAAAATCATACCTTCCTTATCTGAATGATCATTAAAGATGATAGGTTGA
>VDFB02029870.1:0-15555 GCA_007258455.2 Sequoia sempervirens | reverse complement strand
AAAGAACATAATACAAAAAACCACTCGAAGAAGGAACAGACATAGGACCACATAAATCATAATGAATTAGGTCTAAAATACACTTAGATCTATTTTCTCTACTATGAAAAGGGGCTTTTATGTTCTTACCTAATGCGCAGCCCTTGCATGTGCCTTCGTGCTCCTGGTTGAACTTAGGAAGGCCCGTCACCATCTTCTCCATAATAGGTAGGGCTCGAAAGTGTAAGTGAGCCAATCTCCGATGCCAAAGATCACAAACACTTGAAGAGTCATGAACCAAAGCTTGAAGAGAATGTGCGCAAACCTTGTAGAGGTTATCATGTCTAACTCCAATTATTTGAGCATCCTTGAAGCTAGAGTTCTGCATCCATACTAGAACTTTGCCTTTGGAGAAGGCAACTTGATATCCTTTATCTTCCAAGGCTAAAATAGAAATAAGATTGCGCTTGATTCCAGGAACATAAAGAACATTACCCAATTGAAGCGATATGCCGGAATCCAAATGAAGTGTAGAGGTCCCAATTCCTTTCACGGAGTAGCTAGCATCATCTCCAATGATGACTTGTTCAGAAGACTCCTTTTCCACCAAACTTGATAAGTGCTCCTTGAAGCCGGTAATGTGTCGTGAAGCACCACTGTCGATTATCCAAGTGTTGGTGTCAGAAGGTACACTGCTTGATAATGCCGAATAGAACAAATATTCACTTGAATCTTTTTGAGGAGAGGCATCATCAACATCTGCAACGGTGGCCTGTTGCTTAGGTCTAGTTGGACAATACTTAGCGAAGTGCCCAAACTTATCACACCTAAAACATTGAATCTTGGACATATCCCTCTTCTTCTTGAATGGAGGTGCATCATCATTTCCCTTGTCCCGATTCCTCTTGAAGAATCCTTTCCTTCCAACTTTTCCTTTCTTCTTTGATGCATGGGAGGCAAGAACATGAATGTCTTCATTCTTTGAGCTTTGACCCACGCCTCTTGCCACCAACCTTGATTCTTCTTGGATGCAATCAGATCTGAGGCGATCAAACTTAGGCAATTTTGACCTTGCACTGATTCCCTGAATGTATGATTCCCAAGACAAAGGCAGCCCATTGAGAGTGAGCATAGTCAGATCCTTGTCTTCAACCATATGTCCAATTGTGGAGAGCTGATCTCTCAAATCTGCAATCCTCATAAAGTATGCAATCACAGATTCACCTTTCGTCATCTTCACATGATGAAGTTGATGCTTCAGTGCAAGTGCCCGACTGGTATTGTTGATTTCGTACATCTCTTCCAATGTCTTGAGCATATCTCTTGCTGTCTTCAACTTAGAGATGATAGGAACAATGTGATCCTTTATGGAATCAACCAAAATCTTCATTGCTTTAATGTCTTTCTTCAACCACTGCAACTTTTCTTCTTCCTCCTCAAGGGCAGAAGTGTTGGACTCAACGAACTCACCCAAGTCATTTTCACGCAAAGTAAGCATGATCCTGAATGTCCATGATGTGAAGTTGGATGCACCTTCGAGTCTATCTTCAACCTTCAAACCATTCACCATCTTGATTAAGTGAACAATAGGGTAAGCTGATTAGCAATAATCTGATCACGATCCTCTCAAACCCGCTCTGATACCATGTAAATTTTTAGTGAACAGATTATATGCACAGAAAAAATAATTCAAAATCAGACAAAATAACACAGCAGATACCCTGGGAAAACCCTCCTCTCGAGGGAGAAAAACCCAGCAACAAAGATCTCTCTTATATTTATAAACAGTGGCAACAATTCTCTTTACAATGAGGCCTAACACAAGACCAATATTCAGCACCTGTACAAGATGCAAGAACAGATAACAAACTGGGACTTCAAATTCTGCTCTAGAAGAGTTCGCAACCTGCCCTTAGATTAATTCGCAATCTGATCTTGAAGTACTTGTAAGAATTCGCACTTGACAATATTCCCACTTGACAGAATACGGACTTACAGAATTCGCACTTGGCAATATTCGCAATCTCTGTTCTTTAATGGTTCACAATCTGCTATTAAGGAATTCGCACTTGCATGGAATGAACTTAATGATACTTTGCACTAGATGATGATCCAAAGGAGTGAACTGATCTTCTATATATACAATGCTATGTGAGGTCGCACCTCTTGAGGAACAAAGTCGGCCTCAACCATAAATTACAACTTGAATAAAGCAAATAACAAGTCGGCCAAGATAAGACAAATTATCTTCTAGAATGAAGTCGGCCACAAAGAGAAAATCACAAATAATACGAGTGAGGTCGGCCTCATAACATTCGCGCCTCCTCATTAAATATAAGTCAATACAAACTTGTATATAAATTAAATAGCCAACGGGCTATCATTTAATTTATGTTTCCTCCAATTGGACTGAGCTGGAAGGATTGCCTGAAGCTGTAATTATCATTAACACAAGAAACAAGAACAATTGAATCTAGGAAGATAAGCATCGCATCACGTAAAAGTTAAAGGACGATCAAAGCTCGTGGAAATAAGTTTGGAAGAAGTCCAGTTAGTACGACGATCAGAGGTAAGTACCCTCAACCAACTGATATAACATTGGGGTTTATATAATAGAATTCCAGTTCCTATGGCAGTGGGTTACAGTGTAATGCCTAACTTATATCTTATTAGAATCAATATCAGTGGATGTTCTAATCTGTGATGATTTGTGAATTCAATAAGATAAGTGAATGCATAGAGAGATTAACTGACACGTTTGCAATCAATAGATTTATGTATCTATATATTGAGTTCATCTCTACAGCGTAAGTGAATAATAAATTCCACATATAGAATGAATGGATATTATTTGTCAATATCACAATAATATTACTTACAGCAGTTATTGTGCCTTCTCGTTGAGCTACTATGACTATTACCTTGAAGAATAGTCTTCGGACCCCAATCCCCTTTCGCTAACACTCGATAAGGATAGGGGGTGTGTGGAGGGAAAGGCGGGTAAATCGGTCCAATGTTGGACGATCCCAAGATGGGTAGTAAACCTTGAGGGAGTCCAATTCGAGATAGTGCACGCACCCTTGGCACAATAAATCTTCCATCCAACGAGGTTAGGAAGAGGAATGAGGCAAGGATCTATTCCGATCAAGAGTAATAAGTCATATCAGATTATGTTAGTTATGCACTAGTTGATAATAATGCATTTCATTTGTCTTATTCTTGAAATGTGCAATCTAAAATGATCTAATTTAATCATGAACAAGGAACCCTTGTGTGTGCAAGTCCTAAAGGCAAGTTTCATTCACAAATTAATTGTTTGGTAAATTCAAATTCTTGCTCCTAACTATGTCATTCATAGTGTAGTGGGCATAAGGAGTTTAGTTGGCAACATTGGAACCTCCTTACTAGCATTGTACTTCATTGCAAATGATCAAATAGAGAAGTTTATGATTGGCTGCAAACTGTTTGATAAAATTCCAAAAGTTGTTCTTTCATATCAGTGTATTTAGTTTGCATACAAAGTGTTTGTCTTAATGTCAGTCATCTATAGATGATTATTTCAGTCACTTATTTGCATAAGAAAATACAAAAATATCTTGCATTTCATCTTTCTATCATTAGTAGTCGATTTGCATTGTTTAGAAGCACTCAAAACACATCTTGGTCATCCTCAAACACCAAAACAATCAAACAGAAATTCATATCAGCAAGTTCAAACATTGCAAGACAACTATTTGACAAAATTCCTAAGACAGAAGTTGAAGGGTTTTGAGTCATATTTAGCAAGGCTCTTTACAGTGGTATCAGAGCTTCCGTTCCTGCCAGCCTGTTTGGGTTATGAGCGAAGAGAGTTGGGACATTCCAATAAAAAGTCCTTTTGACAGCTCTTATAGAAGGTTGAGAAGGGGTCCAGGTCCATTTGATGATATGGAGGGAAGTAGCACTCAACGTTTGCTTAGTGATCTTGCAAGAGGTCAGCAATAAATGAGGGAAGAAATGGCTAAAGGATGGGAAGAGTTGTAACAAATTCTCAGACAACTTTTGAACAATGGAAACAACAATAGTAACAATGGGCAGAATAGTCAAAATGGTGGTCATTATAACAATGATACAGCTCAGAGCAATGTTAGGGCAGCTTGTAGAGTGACTCCGAGGCCTCTCATGCCTCAATTCTTAGGTGAATAGGTTGCTGCAAATCAGGAGCAACAAGCACATGAGGAAGGATTTTTAGATTATTTGAGAGAGTACAACTCTTTGGGAGATGAATTTCAAGCTGCCCTGTCTCTAGAAGACTTTTGCAATCTCAAACTTCGAAATAGACCAAGGAACAACAACAATGGGCAGCGAAATCAGGAATTACAGCAGAAGGTTGGGAAACTTTCAATCCCTTCCTTTGATGGGTCTAGCAAATGCACAACTAGCGCATGGGTTCAGAAGTTGGATACCTACTTCCAACTTAACCCTATGACAAAGATCGGGGCTATCAAATATGCCACCTTACATTTGGATGGTGAGGCACATGAGTGGTGGTACCATGGGCTTGTCACCTTGGGACATGCCAACATCACATCCTACCTGAGTTCACACAGAAACTCATTGACAAATTTGATCAAAAGGATCCGGAACTTCATTTCAGAGAGTTAGCACAACTCCAGCAGAGTGGGTCCGTAGACTCATATATCTTAGCATTCCAGTGTTTGGCAATTATGGTGACTGATGTTTCAAAACAGTATTTGGTGATGCTTTTCATTAAAGGTTTATCCAAACCCCTTCACGGTTGGGTTAAGGCCTTCAAATCAAATTCCCTTCAGGATGGGATCACTAAAGCTAGATACATGGAGTCTAGCAATCAGAAGAGCAAATCCTCAAGCAATCAAAAGAACAAATCTTCCTCTCACAACTCATCTCCATCAGAAGATACAAGGGAAAAACCTTTTCCTAAGGAAGGCAATAAGAAGAACAAAGCAGAAGAAGAGTTCCGTAGGGAGTGTAGAGAGAAAGGAATTTACTATCATTGTAAGAAGAAATGGGTGAATGGACATTGTTGCTTGGGAAAGGGGAAGGTTCATCTCATTGAGGTAGCATCAAATAGTGAGGATGAACATGGACTTGGTGTTGAGGACAGCAATAGTTCAGATGAGGAGCTGGAAAATAAGGGCTCCCTTGGTACTCTAGCCGGTTCACCTATGTTCAACCCTTTCAAGATTAGAGGAATTCTACATGGCCAACACATCACGGTTTTGGTTGACAGCGGGGCTACACATAACTTCATTGTTTCAGCTTTACTAGTGAAGCAGAAAGTAACAACTCAGGGCTTTGAGGGGTTCAAAACCATGGTGGCTGGTGGATATAAGTTGACATGCAAAAGGAAGGTTCCTCAATTGAGTATTACTCTAGGCAATTATACCATCACAGATGACTTCTACGTGGTGGATTTGCGAGATTAACATGCTATATTGGGTATTCAATGGCTCTATTCATTGGGAGAGTACTCACAGAATTTCAAGAAGATGACACTCAAGTTTAGGACAGCGAGTGGTCGAAGAGTGGTGCTTAGGGGAAAAGCAAATAGAGCATCCAAAGATGTATCAATAAAGCGAATGGAGAGCATGTTCCACCATCAAGATACTTCAGGGGCAGCAGCAGGTGACAATGATTGGAGCCCAACTAAGGTGTGTTGGTATGAGGATGACACAAGTACAATAGGAGTGGATGGCATTCATGATGATGACATTGATGATACTACCTTTCCGACATTGAGTTGTGAGTCACCTTCCAATGTTGGTAGTATGGGGAGGTATACACATGGTGTTCCATTGGCGCAGGCAAGAGGATTTCACCTTGACTACACTTTGAGGTGCATACATCATTTCTCTCTTGACCCACATATTCAAGATTTGACCATGTCACTGATGACTCAGAGAGGTGGGTTGAAGAACAGGAAATCAGATTCATGTGATTCAGATGGAGATGGTTTTTGGAGCACTTTGGTGTATAAGGATTATTACTGCAGCACTTGGTGTCCGCATGTTGAGGTTTGGGGTTCAGGAGTTTCCTTGACAAGTGTTTGGCCTCACAGCTTGACAGGGTATGTCAGTGACAGGAGCTTCAGCTACATTCAGTGGATGTTAATCGGAGCTCTTTTCAGGATCATTTGGGATCCAAGTAGTGGTGGATAGGTGTTGTGGTAGTTGGTGAAGGATTGCTTGAGGGCAAGCAATCTTTAGGAAGGGAGGACTGTCATGTCCCCAATTTGGAGCGATAAGGAGGAATTATTAAATTAATCATCTATAAGGTTATCAAATAAATAAATATTAAGAAATGACCTTTTATTTTTTTTGATACTACAGGGGTGTCCCCACGACCCAGTTCAGTAGCCCAGCAACCCTTACCTTGGGTACCTAAGGCAAGCTAGGGCGAGACTAGTCCCCTACGGGTGAGATCCCCTGCCCGCAAGAAGTCCCACCTCTCTTTTTTTAGGGGCAAAGTCCATTCCTATACCCTGGGTCAGCAGAGCAGGAATTGGCACACAATATAACTGACCCTTGCCTTTGCCCACTACGAAGCGGAGTCGAACCTATGACCTCGAGGAATGCAAACCCCAAGCCCCTGCCAACTCTACTACAAGTGGCATTAAAGTGACTAAAAATAAAATAATATCAAAAGGTCACTTAAGTAAATAAAATAATATTTTATTCTAGAAGCTTCCTGGAAATGTTTGTGAATTCTTTATAAGGAGCTTTTGGAGGGCATTTGAGATCATCCTGGATTGAATACAATTTCTGATTATTGGAGAGCTTGAGTGCTTGACATAGCCTGAGGGTTTGAATCCTCTTGTATGCTAGTTTCAGTTGTGTAACACCAACCCTAGCTAGATTGGAGTGAGAGGCATTTTAGTCTTTCACATTGTGCCCAAAATTTAGCGGCCATTGGCCAAATTTTGCTCTTGTAGAGAAAATCGATCTGAAGGATTCCATTTGCAGATTCTGAAGAAGTGTTTTTCAGTTTGAAAGATAGATATTTGGCAGCCAAGAAGACGTCTTGCAGCTAGGAACACCAGAACAGCTTCCATCGAATTTAGGAGACATTGTTATCAGAAATCGTGGTCTCATTCTAGTCTCCTGGGCGCAGCAAAGATGGTTCAAATTTATAAACAGCAGGCTCATTAAAACTCAGAAATTATTGAAGGCTGGCCGCTCATGCTGAAGGGTGCGATTTTGATTTGGAGCACAAGGAAAAATTCGTCCAAGTTCATAGAAGGGTCACTGGGCTGTTAGGAGATCAAGCGCAGCATTGAAAGAAGAAGAGATGGCGTCTAGAGGAAGTTTCGAATTATTTCATGATGGCCGCATCGAATATTCCAGGTTCTTGTTGGCTCATATTTTGCACTGAAAATCATATAGGTTTTAGGAGGTAGCTTCTGTTTTAATCAGTCACACGTAATCCGCCTTGCATTAGTTACAATCGCTGCCTTGAGTCAGCAATTATTGTAATTCCGGTCATTCATAGTGTAGTGGGCATAAGGAGTTTAGTTGGCAACATTGGAACCTCCTTACCAGCATTGTACTTCATTGCAAATGATCAAATGTAGATGGTTGGCTGCAAACTGTTTGATAAAATTCCAAAAGTTGTTCTTTCATATCAGTGTATTTAGTTTGCATACAAAGTGTTTGTCTTAATGTCAGTCAGCTGTAGATGATAATTTCAGTCACTTATTTGCATAAGAAAATACAAAAATATCTTGCATTTCATCTTTCTATCATTAGTAGTCGATTTGCATTGTTTAGAAGCACTCAAAACACATCTTGGGCATCCTCAAACACCAAAACAATCAAACAGAAATTCATATCAGCAAGTTCGGACATTGCAAGACAACTATTTGACAAAATTCCTAAGACAGAAGTTGAAGGGTTTTGAGTCATATTTAGCAAGGCTCTTTACATTTAATTTAATATTAACAGAATTTAGGGCCAGTTTAAGAGAAAAAATTCAAAAATACACTTCAAAAGATAACTTCGAAATTTTCATGTCATCAGTCTACACCTGCTGTCATTTTTACATAAAAAGTTTTTAGGGACAGTTAAGAGGGAAAAATACACATCAAAAGATCAAGATTCTCATGTCATCAGACTGTACACCTGCTACTGTGGGTCTGTTCAACTAGCAACCTATGAAGACAAAGTAGAGAGATAGAGTTACACATTATAAAGATTTAAAAATTATAAATATAACTTCGAAGATTAAATAATAAAAATTTATTAAACTTACTTGTGATAAAATTTTGATTGTGAGGGGTTGTAGGTGTTGTAATTGTTGGCCATGGAAGTACTACCAATTGTGAGCATCCTTCTTGAAATTATCATAAGGAACCTCAATAATTTAAACTTTGGAGAGTACAAAATCAATGAACTCACTCACGACTACATCCTACAAATCAAGATCAAGCATCTACAAAATGTTACCTTGTACCCTTCAACGACTTCATAATCTCTAGCAATCCTCATTGGCCCAAAAAGATTTTTAGCACTATAATATTTTGGATTCAATGTAAAGACAAGATGTAGTGGGGTGGTCATTGCATTCCATCTCTCGTCAATAATTTTGTGCCATAGTTGCCAGGAGACACAGGGTACTGGTACTGGTACGGGGACAGGGACGCCAATCAAATTAGGGTACGTGAGTTAAATGAATAAGGAGACGGCTATTTTATATGTAAATGATTCACCGGAAATTTTGGGTACGGGGACTGGTACGTTGTCTATGTCCCCAAATTGGAGTTTCTCGGCAACTATATTTTGTGCACTTGTTTGAAAAAAAAAAATTCAAGATCTTGCTTCTCATTTATGATGATCTTCAACTTCTCAATCACTGAGTCAATGCCATCATATATCTCTCTCAAGCAAGGCTTGTCCATGTCAGTATAGTGAATGATACTCAAAATGAGCTTGGTGAAACTAAGAAGATACTCCACATGATCCCACCAAGAGTCATCTAGGATTATCCACTTAATATGTGTTGTCCTCTCAGTGTTGTTTTACCTTTGTATGGACCAAGTTTGGCTAAATTACCATGCTAGAAAGTGTCTCTCCAACCTCCACAAGTCGTCTCAAGACAATTTGTTAGAGGCAAAACAGGTCTCAACAACCTATTCAAAAATAAAATAAAAAAATAATTTAAAAACAAACTTTAAAGAAGAATTAGAATACACAATCAAAGTAAAACTTAAATGACTAAATTTTAAAAAAAAAAAAAAAAAATCATATAACTCTAAGTAAAAATAAACCGTAAAATTTTATATTGCTTCACTTACCTTTAATAGCTCCAATTTTGAAAATGGCCTAGATATGCCTTGCGACATGTGATGGTAGGTGATAAACATTTGGATCTCCTCAACCTCTAAATACAACTCTTTCATCCGATCAATTTTGTTCTCAATCTTTTGTAGCAAAAGATTGAGAGAGTGGACCACACAAGGTATCCAAAAGATGTGTACATAGCATTCCTCAACCAACAACTCTACAATTCTTTGTGTTGTCTGTTATGATTTGTACAACATTACAAGGTCCCACTTCTTCAATGGTTGTGATGCAAATTTTAGCAATAAATTGGTCATCCTTCACCTCCCCCTCACAATCCACAACTCTCAAAAACATTGCCCCCTTTAAGAGACTATTATGACATCGATCAAGGGCCACTTTTTAGCATCTTTCCGCCCATCAAAAACAAAGGACGCCCCTAACTCAACCCATGGATCCTTATGGGCTTCAATGAATCTTCTACAAGCTTGACCTTTTTATCCAATAAGGTATCATGCACCTTCTCTAACCCAAGCCCTTGTACCCTTTGGAAGCCTCATTAATTTTTCTCACCATTTCTTGCCAATATGATAAATGAATAATATTGAAAGCCAACCCATTTGCATAAATACATCTTGTTATGTGTTGATCCCAAATGTATCAAGTCTCATTTTAAAATAACATTTAAATAGGTCCCTTATTTGTAGTAGGTTGTTTTTGAGTGGCCAAAAATGGGTGGCTCTCTACCACAACATTGGGATTAGATGAGTGCATAGGGGGTTTCATTCCTTTTGATCTTCTCTTTGGTAAAGGATGATTTGCTCTACGGCTTGCTAATTCATTTGTTTGCTCCTCCTCATTAATATATGCTATTACTTGCTTTGATGGCACAAGTACTACATTCTTTCCAAGGCAATCTTTGATGCCTAGTCCAAGAATTCCACACAAATGGACTTAAACTTGACTGTATGAACTTGAATACTTTACATCACACTCTTTGCAAATCCAAATATAACCTCCGCCACTTGGAACAAACAATATCATATCAACATACTTCCAAAAAGGAGAAATAACTATCTTAAATTTAGATTAGTATGTGGACCTAGAACTAGCTACCGTTGTAATTTCTATAGCAACAAATTTTATAAATATATTCAAAACAAATAAAAAATAATAATAGATACATAAAACCTAACTCTTTTTAAATTTTAAACATAGGGATACATTCATAGAAAACTGAAAGAAAAGTAAAGCAAATGTTGTTTCATATTCGTAAATCAACAAATGCAAGAAAAAAACTAAAAAACTTATCTCTTTTGAAAAAATTCTTCTATGACCTTCTTGGCAACTAATGGACACTTGCACATGCATAGGAATAGCAATGCAACAGTTATATAACTTTCAATGATTAATCTAAAGCTCTCTTTGTTGAATGACGAGCAAAAATGAAAGTTCAGCCTTTTGAAATGTTATTTGTCTTCTGAAGCTAAAATGAGTTTGTTTTAGTGTTTGAAATGCTTTAGTTGGCAATTTTAGGGTTAAGAATTCATTTTAGCACAGCCGGATCGAAGTCAAAGGTGAAAAAAAGTTTTTGAAAAAAGCAAAAAAATATATTGAATTCTGTCAAAAATGTGACAAGTACTCTACAGGTTCATAGAGATCTACCCAGATCCCATTAGGAATTCACGTTAGAGTTCACATAGGTTAGAATAATAATGGTGAATGATGAGGTAAAGTGATTTGTAGTAACAACTCATGTATTTATTATGGGTGTTAGGAATATTATATCATTAGGAATCTTTGTTAGGTTTGTTAGTTTAAATATTAAAATATCATGTGTGAAGAATTATTGTACGGGATTGTAATATACAAGTTGTTAAAACAACTTATCTATAGAAAGAAATGGTTATAGGAGGTTAGACTAGTTCTCCTATAATTTAGCAGATAAATCTCCTATAAATATGCAAATGTATTGAACGAAATAAAATATAGAAGCATAGTATATTTCTTGTTTAAAACTTTTAGTTGAGCTTCTATAATCTCTGCCAATTTTTCTCGTAAATCCTCACCGGGTTCGTCCCAGACAATCCCAACTCTCTTTGGCCACAGCCTACTGGAATCCACAAGGGAACCAGACCAGACAACAAATCCTATTTGAACCGGGCCTAGATCCAACCAGTTACCAAGCAGATCCAGTAACACAAAAATTAATTATGTCCTCAAATAAGCATATCATGTCAATGAGACTTGAAGTACATAAAGTTACAATAGCAAATCAAGACTGCAAAGGGCACTCCAACAACTATCATCCCCATCAATCACCATGAAATGGCCAATTCAGAGTCTGATGACGTCCTCAGGAGAATGACTGAAGTTAAGCCTAGAAGGAAAATAAGGTAGTCCTCTCAGTACCTCCTTAACATCCATGGCCAACAATCCCAGAGAGAAAATGGACAATGTGTGTTTATCCCCAGGATCTGTTTTCTGCCAGGTGAGTGTGTAGAGTAGCTGACTTTCTACAGCAAGAATGAGAATATGAAGTCTAAGGAGCACCAATGGCCACACACTAGTGACTAACAAGGTTAATACTAAAACTGATAGAAAATAATATTTAGCCTTAATCTCTACCAAAGAATTCCATTCCCTATTTAGTACCTTGTCAAAAAAAGCCACCCTAGACCTGAATTCAATGAGATAAGCTAGTAATTTCCAGAATTTTCTTTTCAGATATTTTTAAGCCCATTAAGGCATATCAGACCAGAATACCTATATAAACAGAAGCTTTCATGTCATCCTAGAACGCAAGACAAAATCATTAAAAACCCATCCTAAACCTTACTTTGAACAGGTAAGCTAGTAATTTCCAAAACTTCTGTTTCGGATATTTTTTAACCATAGAGTTATGTGTCAGGCCAGAACATTTACAATAATAGAACCTTTCATGTCGGCCAAGAACACTAGACTACAGCATTAATTCATAATTATTAAAGCTGAATTTCCATCCATAAATTTGTTTCAGATCAAAGCATATATCACAACTCAATAGATAGTACCTCATATCTATCAAATTGTCCAGGCACCAGAAGCTAGAAGCAATCTTGTCAGTAGAAGTCAAGCCTTTCCACTGATAGAAGCTTAAGTTAAGAAGCTTCTTAGGACACAAATTGACTAACAGAGCTGTTGAGCAATTTAGATACACAGAAAGGTGTCAACGGGGATTAAGAATGGACGATAGAACACAGCATGCAAAGTATTACAACATAGCTGGTAGTTGTCATCCTTTTCTAAAAAGATGCATGAACAAGCCGGGAAAATGTGTCAAATGAATGGTCATCAAATAAATAAGGCTTTCTTAGATTCTAAACCCAGCAGAACTGCTATTGTGCAAGAATGGATCTCAGGCAACCAACTAAACCCTGTTAATAAAGGAAACGTACCCATTTAAAGCCCTAATAAGTGGATACACTATATAGACAGAAATGCCATAAGGGATAGCAGAGGCCGAGTCTGTTACATGCCAAAATCCTAGCCCTGATTTAGGAGTCAAAGATTTTTAGAGAAGCTGATAAATGCATATTAATAACTATAGCTGCCGGCCTTTATTTTATGCCCGCAATCAACCGCCAAAATAATGCGTCTGGTTTAGTCTGATTTCCTGGTTCGCTCGCCTCCCATTTTCCACCCAGTCAACCTCGGGAGAACCCATGACCTCAAGTATAATCACATCATCCAACCAGAAAAGGCAAACCACCAAAACAAAAATAAACCCTAAAAGCTCGTCTTTAGATTGGCCTTTATATTGACTTTAATGTACTAAATGAGGTCTATTTGCAACTCAAAAGAGCAAAAACTACCATTTTTTGCCCAAGCCAAAAATAGTTGATTTTGGTAAAGTTTTCTTTTTTTTTTCAAGGTGAGATCGAGAGCTGAAGGAGTTCTGGCAGATGACAATGAGGCAACTAATGCACCTAGTGGGAGTGGCAATCCAATTGATAGTGGTTCAAATGAAATTGAACCAATTGAGGATGATGAGGATGACGAATTTGAAGAATAGTAATACTAAATTAAATATTGTCTTGATTGTAATTTGAATTTTCAATGTGTAATGACATTTTAAGACTTGAGTATTTACTATTTAGTAATTTACTATTTACATTTTTGCAAATTATGAATATGATTACAGATTATATGAGGTATTACCATATGGTGTATTTCATTGTTTCAATATTCTATGGCATTATGGCATTATGATCATATGATTATAATTTTGAGCATGCTTATGAGTCTATGGCATTATCATTATGCTTATAAATTTATAACTTAATAATATATATATATATAGTACGGCCGTACCCGTACCCGTGGAGAAAAAAAAATTGCCGAACCGGCGAACCCAAACCCGAACCCGCATCTGAATCCATACCCGAACCGGCAACTTAGATTAATAACAGTACATTAACATAAAGAAACTACAAAACAACTTGCATCAGGAAGTATGTTCACTAAGAACACATATGAAGACAAAATTGAAGAGCTCGAGCAATCTTGTCTGTAGAGAAGACTGCTCCGATCACTTTGTTTCTCAAAGCTGAGTATTAATGCCCATTTTGAACAGAAAGCTAATCTCCCATGCAAATAGAGGGCCAAACTAAACAGCAATCCATATAATATTTTCTTCTTTAAAAACATCAGAAACTGCTCCCAAATACTTTTTTTCTTGAAGCTGAATATTAATGACCCTTTTGAAGGCAAATGCTACTCTCCTGTGCATACAAAGGGCCCAACTAAACAGTGAACCATATCAAGATTATCTTCTTTAACACCCTGAGAAGCTCTTTGCTACTAAATATATTATCACCCTGCACGTACCTACAACTATTAGACAAACTTCGAGTAACAAGCCCACATAACTCTTAAAATATAATCTGACCTGAAAACATGCCTACCCTGTATTGAGAACATCTATTCAACAATTAGTCTATAATAACTTAATTTCCAATAGACTAATTACTGCCAAAGACCATATAAAATGATGTTCTGATTCTTCTTAAATTCATATATGCATTTTTTGTGGATGCATAAGTAATGACCAGGACCCTCATTTACTTATAAAACAACATATCCATAATAAATCATTACTGAAGAGAATTAATTCAACCCTCAGCATCCAATGCCTAAAACAGTTTACCATTCAGTTTCTAAGAAGGTTACTATTCTTACAAGAGTATCTAGTCTTATTAAATATTAAATGTAATATTAATGGTCATCTTAGCTTTATTTCGTCTTTAGTTAGTCGTAAGTTAACTTGTAGTTAGCTTAGACTAAGCTTTAGTTTGCTTTGGTTAACGTTTAGTTAACTCTTTCAGTTTAGCTTTAGTCTCTTTCAGTTACGTTTAGTTAAATCTTTCAGTTAACTAAATCTTCTCCCTAATTTGTAGGGTTTGTAAAGTCTATAAGAGCAAGGCTCTTCTTTAATAATATGAATCTGATTATTGAGTAATATATCATTATGTGATTTTATCAACAAGTCTATCTAGGAGGAAACCTACTGGAAGAACCAGAAAACCTTTATAAATCCTGATCACCACAAATTGATTTGAAAATAATTGCTTTCCAACATTCATTCAAAGGATAAATGCTGCCAAATCCTCTAAGTCACTGAATTGATGGCAAAACCAAGCAAATAAAATTGGAATTGTAATGTTAAACGAAGTATGTGTACCAGGCGCTAATACAGCAAAACTTGGGGGGGGCTGGGCAGGGCATTTTCTGGGTACATCCATACAAAAATATATAAAAATCATAAATATACATATTTGCAGCCTAAAAACTTGAAATTAATCTCAAAATACCACATGTCCTACGTATGCTAAATAAAACTACCATAAATATTATAAATTTCAAATACACTATATTAATTTGATATCAATTTGTCAAGCTCGAATGTCATGATAGATATTCATTGTTCAATATTAAAATAATATAATTGGTAATCAGTGTAATCATAAATAGAGTCAACGTTAGTGGAACACTTCAGATGAGTGCAATAAATGTAGGAACAAGTTTATATGAAGCTATGTCACCAGGTTCGTGTTTGTGTTTGAATTCAAGTTTGGTGAGATAAGAAGTCAAAACAAATTCATCAGCCTATTAAATTTGAGAAAAAAATTGTTATTTGATCTAAATAATATAAATCTACAATTTTACATATGTAATTTATTTAAATATAATATATTTAAATTTAAATAAGTTTAAAAATCAAACATTTAAATAGATATAA
>VDFB02029869.1:0-16815 GCA_007258455.2 Sequoia sempervirens | reverse complement strand
TTTCATTTAATCCCATTTCTTTATTTGATCCATCTCTCCCAAATTTCATCATCGACCTTTTCATTAATAGTGGCATCTAGTTCCTTCATTCCTCTACAAGAATGCCCTTGGAGCTGATATAGTATTTTCCGTGCCCTCTCTCCATTCACCTAGCCGCTAACACAATCTAGCCTTTGAATTTAGGCCATTGATAGATTGAAATTTGTGCCATTATCTAGCACATCCCAATTACCTATCTAGATTTAAAACTGTTGGCATATGGCTTCTAGTGTTGTCATTGATGGCAACTGAAGTCATCCCCATGGTTCGTAGTTCAGTATCTAGTCATACCGGCATATAAAGTGAAATACTATGTATCACTGGTAGAATACTTGAGGAATAGTGTATCTAGTCAGATAGCTTCACTGGATCATTGTTTTGTGTTGTGGATCTCTGGAATTTCTTGTTTTGCACGTGGATCATCTTATCATTGATTTTTGTGGTGTTGCATTAGTTGTAGAACGAGTTTGGAGGTCTGGTAGGATATTTTCTATTTATTTGTTTGTTGTAGCCGACTCAGTGAATGTGGCACGATGTGGATGTGTTAAGTGAAATAATCTAAGATTTTTTTATGTTCAAATGATTAATTATGGGTCCTAGCTATGGACTAGCCAACTTGTTTGGATACAGATCAAATTGTTCATGATTTGGGTTGACAAATTGCAAATATTCTTAAGTTTTATTGAGCCAACTTGTAGCAATTAAATCCTTAGTCACGGATATATTTAGATGATCGATTACATCATTTTGTGTAATGAAGAAGGTGTATTGGTGTATTTTGCAAATATATAAGAAGTATTTGAGTGATATCATGTGCAGTTTCACATGCACATAAAGATTTTGTGTGCGAACTTGAGTAGAGTAGAGAAATTTTTTGATATCAATCAAGAGGAAAAAAGTTCGTCATCAGAGCTTAACTGGAACTCTTTAGTTCATTTTCTTTTAGATATATTCCAAGCTTAACTGGAACTCTTTAGTCATTTTATTTTAGATATATTCCAAATATTTGTAAGGGTAGTGAGCCCATCCTTTTGAGTAGTGAGCTCTAGGCAGTGAGCTTGAATGCAAGTGCATTCCCATTTTGTAATATTTCTTTTGGGTATACTCAAAACTTATTGTGGATTGGCCATCCACCGTGGTTTCTCCCCTAATAGGGTTTCCACGTAAAAATCCTTGTGTTATGGTCATGTGGTTTCTTGCTTTCTATTTCTGCATATTACTTTTGAATAAATGTTCTAAGTGGATTAAAGGTTAGAATAATAAAGTTAATTTTTGTAGAACAATGATTCACCCCCCCTCTCAGTGTTGCTTGTTTCCAACAAAAACACTATTGTCCGATTTGACCTGCTTTAATTTCAACCATATATTTCTATTGATTCACAACAATGTTGTGGATCAAGTGACACAATCAATTATTTCCACATGTCACTATCATACATAGCCACATTGGTCAACCCAAGTCAACATAAGCATTCATAGAATGGCATGATTGCTCCTTCATTTTGCAGACATTATGTTTCAAAAACTTTGAGCTTCAAGTTAAGAGTATCTACCTTACCTCATGCTTGAAGTGTATTGAAGAACTTTAGATGAAATCCCGAGCACGAAAGTCTAAAGATTCTTAGGCTATCAAGGTTTGGCCATCATCCTTACCCTCTACCTTCTACCTCATGATTGACATGGTAAATGAAGGCCTCAAGAAACAAGACCGAACCACGATGTCTGATCCTCTTTATGCATGTCGGGGTTGGGCCATTGGCCTTACCCTTTACCATTTTTCCTCCTTTACACCATTTTAAACCAACACACTAACCTCTGAAACACTGAAGTGCGAGACTCTAAATAGTGTTTTAAGTTGTTGGAGGTCGGGGATTGCTAATTCCTCTTATCTCATCCTTAAAGTGAATAGCCGACCTTAACAAGCAAGTTTGAAAACATATGTCTAATGCTCTTTACACCTATCGCCATCAACCTTACCCCTTACATTATGCTTTCCTTTACTCTATCACAAACCTCCCCACCAACCTTCAAAATATGCATGACTTTGTTGTATGTCGGGGTTCTCTCCACCTTATTTCTTTAATGCCTTTGTGTTAAGGTGTACGCCAACCTATCAACCTACATGTTTGAAATAATCCTAAGCATTGATAGACTTAACCTTTTCAGGTATCGACCTTCGAACATCTTTCTTATCGTATACCAAATTTTTTTAAGACATAGGCCTTACGACTAAATCCATGAACACCAAATCCATTTTAGGTGCTAGGGTTTAGGGTTACCTCATACTTCTTCCTTTATTTCATGTTAAGGCATAAGCCTTAACACAAGCCTACAAACATCGAAGCAATTTTGGGTGATGGGGTTCACCCTTAACTCTTACCACTTACCATCCTTTTGGTAAGGCATAAGCCTTCCTACTGAATTGCAAAGCTCAAAAATTTCCTTCATACACTTTACCCTTTCAGGTGTTAGCCTCTGGGCTTTCTCCTTATCACATTCTTGTGAAACTTTTAAGGCATAAACATCAAGCTAACCCACGAACACCAAAACTATTTTGGGTTTCGGTGCTCGAGGTTTCATCTTTCCCCCTTCCTCTATTTCATGTTAAGGAAAAGGCCTTAACACCAACCCATGAACACTAAGACCATTTTGAGCATCAAGGTTTGGGTCTCCTTCATATTTATTTCATCACTTTTTTAACATTTAGTTAAGGCATAAGCCTTAAGGACAATGCTCAATTCCTGATACCTTTTCAGACTTAACACATGCAAATTTCCTTTTCCTTTGTACAATCAGTATGAGGTATGGCTGAAGTTTGATGTTTGATGCCTTTTAAACTTAACTCATACTTCTTTTATTTCTTTAAGACATTTGGTATAAGGTATGAATGAAGCTCAAAGTATGATCTCTTTTAGCAGAGAGTAGACCTCAAGCCCAAAGTCTAATCTCTTGCAGTAGAGAGTAGACCTCAAGCCCGAAGTCCAAAGCCCAATTAGATAGCTGAAAAATGACCATCTCTTTTCTCTTTAGTAAGTGATACAAGGTAAGCCTAAGGCCCGATACCAAAATTTTTTCAACTCTTCAAGGCTTATTGTAATGACACCTTAAGGCCCATGAATCCTTCTCCCTAACATCCTTATGAAGCCATTTTGACCTCAAACAACAACTCCTCATCTAATATCACTCAGATCTCCTTCTGACCTTAAAGAGGTGCCCCTTTTGACATCAATGACAATCATATTGCCAATAGATTAATCTAACTATAGCTATGTCTAGACATCCCTATCAGATTAACTCACTATTAACATCACCCAATTTTAAGTAAAGGTATGGTGTTCTAATCTAAGTGCAAATCATAATTCAATGATATGTCACAACATAATAGTAGTATCGACTCTAAACTCTTCATCTTTCCTTATTTACTTGTTATCTTACTTTCTCTAAGTTAAGCAATACTATGGGGGTCAAATCTGCACCTACTATTTTTTCTAAAACCTCTAAGGCTCCTTTAGTGACTTTAGTCATAATACCTGATATGAGGAAGCTCAAGTGAATAATATAGTAGGCATTCACAATGAACATGAGTAAAATGATAAGAAAGAACTACTACTACAAGGGGGCCTTAGCAACACATTATAGCATGAAAAATTATAGTATCTATCAATGTAGATTTAGTCATTTACTTTAATAGAAGCATTCACATAAGAATTTGACTAATCTACTCTTAGAATCAAATTACTAAAATTATAGTGGCACTCAAACACAACTAGATCTTGTATCATCTAAATGATGCACTCTAAATATATACAACTGAGTAGCATAAGTTTAGAAGAAAAGGGGTTGTAACTCTAATATAAAGGGAGGGGCCTTACATCCTCCCCCCCTAGTATAGACTTCCTCTTGAATGTATTTCAAGGTTGGAAACTTAACATCATTATAGTAACACACAAGAATCTGATTGACCATACCAATTATTCTACTTTCTTAATGAAATGAATGAAAACAATAAACCAAGAACATACATTAGAGACATACCTTTCATAAGTTTAACATCCAACTATTAAGAAACATTTATCCCACATATTCTCAATATATAGCACTCAAAATATAACTCAAAATCCCTTTTATCGTAAACAATACTCATGCTGTTAGAAAATTTATTTTCTCAAATGTCCAATCATGCCTCAAGAATTATTAGCTTCACACTTCTATCCAAATATGTTCTTAAGAGAAAAATTTACCTTATAATCATGGAACTCATACTATGTATCAATCATGGCACTCATACCATGTCTCAAGGAATATTAACTTTGCATCATTCGTTACTATGTTTCTCACATAGTTCATAGGTATTCCACATCACATTTATTTGTAATTTCATGGGTACACACAACCATAGCTAGGATGATCTTCCCAATTTGGGTGATCCTGTCCTCATACAACCACATCATTTACAACACAAGGCTCACATAATGGGGTTTACAAGGATGGATATTCTTCGATACCATAGCCATTAGTAAAGATAGTCTCAAGCCACTTCTCTAAGGACCCCTCCATACATTTTCTAGTACCTTCCCCTTGTTTAAGGGAGTTAGCCTCCAAAAGGAAGGTAAAACAAGAACAATCATAAAACTATGGGAAGAATGGATTTACGACCGTCCCATACTAGTCCCATTTGTAACCCCTTTCAAAAATAATTCCCTAGTGCATCTACTCCCTTATACGACCTGCTAGGGAACTCCTCAAGATATTGTAGTTTATAGATTTCACATTGCACCACATTTGCTATCAGTTAGAAAACATTAAGAAATCCTCAAAATGAGTAACATAAGATCATGAACCAAAGTTTCAATAAAAATCCCAAAAGAGGAATTTATAAATTCAAGAGAAAACAAAATGAAGATCAATTGTAGCTACATTTCAACATTCCAATATTAATTCAAAAAAAAAATTAAATAAGTCCTTGAGGAAATCAAACTATGAAAAACTTCAAATTTCTAAATAGCCCCAATAAAAGGAATGTAACATTTCACATTGCTGGCGTAAAATAAAATAAAACGATAATTAAGAAATTAACAATAATCCATATTTCAATGATACAATTTTCACATTACAAGCATCATGTGACTTTGATAAGCCACTTAAAGAGAGGATGTGAATGGTGGTTCTCTAACCACATAAGTATAATAGCATGCAATAACTAGTGGTCCTTGAGAACATAAATATGATAGCACACAATATCATGGTGGAATCTCCCACATAGTATCAATGCCTTGCATTGTTGAAGTATCCAAAATTTGTAATCATAAAATGAGATCAACATCCCCATCAATATAGTCCATGTAATTCGATCATTTACCCATGGGTTATAAACATCAAGGAATAGGTTTTCACTATGAATCAATAAGTGTGACTCTCATATGTGGGGGAGTAGGGCATAGTCAATGTCCATGGAAAATTATATCTTGACATAGATACTTTATCAGGATTAGGGACAATGCCCTGAGCTCATAATTTCCCAATAGATTGACATGTGTCTCTCAACCCCTTGTTTACACTAGTTAGCATCTCAGTCCCAAAGGGGGAACCATACACTATGGGTACACATTTAACATTTATACAAGACTTACACAAAGGAATACATCACATTCCATATAGAAGATACACATCCACACATTTCTTGCTTACACCATTTCACAATTAGTTAACTACACAAAGCCATCACAAAGAGTACACATAGGGGATCGTACTTGACATCTACTCTCCCTTATCCCAATTTGGATACCATGTACCTCATACTTGGGGTAGAAAACATTTACTAGTTTCCACATATACTCCATTCCATATGAGTCCAACATGCACAACATATACTTACTCTTACAACTTGGGCTATCCATGACAATTACCACAATATACAACATAAGCATAATTATGGACTATTCACATCCACTGTGGATACAAAATAACTTCACTTCCATGCTTTCATCTTTTAAAGCCACAAAATAATTTCCTTACACATAATTAAACTACAAAATATTCTATTCTACCAAGTGGCATACACAATTATGATAAAAAACGCCTTCTCAACAAGGTTGTCTAATACTCAACACATGATAAGGAAAAAATAGTCCAGTTGGTTAGCATCATAAGAACAACATTATTTTTACTCAAAATTCACTTAGTCATGCACTTACCATTTGCATATCCAATGAGTTAACATTTATATGGATTTATATAACTAATAATGCAATTGGGAACCTTAAGTATCACCAAAGTAATGTCGTTATAACACACATTCCATTCTATATTCTAGACATGCCATGCAATGAAAGAACAAACTTAAATTCAAAATTTAACAATTCAAGGTTCACTACTGCATTCATTCCTTCACCACCATCATTATTTATTTACTATGCATATTACATTCATTATTCTATTTTTTATCTCAATATTAATTGATTCCATGTACAAGATCACACATACATCCTATAGTAGGAATGCAGTTTTGGGACTAAGGATTCTTTACCCCAAAGATTCATCCTAATAAAAAATATTCCTTTTATATCTACAAGATAGATTTACATAAAACATGCATTCAATTGGTCTCAAGGCAACATGCACTTTTAGGAAATACTTCATTTATCCACACATAAGTAAGGAATTTCCTTTTTAAATCACTTTCAGACACATAGAGAAAGGTCTCTAACCCAAACATAATTAAATTACTACTTTATCTATCCATTTTTAGGGAATAAAATATATGATTCCCTTAATAAGCATTACTATTTCACTACTCTTTTACCACATATAGTATATAAACATATAATCATTTGTTTCAAAATCAATTACATCATTCACATCGGGCACACAATACTCAATCAAATCTAGCAACAATTATCAAAGAATAAGGGAAAGAAAAGACATCATAAGGTCATTTTAAATATCAATCACAACAAGGGGATAAGAACACAAATGAAATTCACACAAGCAAAAACACATGGGAAACAACACTAACCTAATATCCCAGTGCTACAACCATGCTTTGATACCAAATGTCATGCCCGATTTTTTTTACCAAAATACAGTTAAGGACAAAACACAAATTTCAATCACAAACATTTGCATAATTTGCAAAAGGTTGCTTCCTATACATGCACTTCATGAAATCATAACATTTGATTAATAAAATTATAAGAACTTGGTCAGTTAAACTATTGTTGTGACAATCATGGTTGGGTTCAAGTGGAGAAATAGAATCCACACCACCGAGATAGACATAATTAGTTCTACTAACTAATTAATAATCTGAAACATAATTACAAGTCACATGTCATACAATAATATATATATATATATATCAATAGTAATCTCAAGGTAAAAATAAGAGAACAAGACCTAGGGGCCAGACCTAGTCCTCAGGGGTTCGTCTTTGATGACCTTGCCTACATATTGCATAGAGGCTCTATAGTTCAACAATTTGTGTTCACCCAACTCATATTTCATTGACCAACAATCATACATTTCACCCAGGTTTAGATCACCACTAACTCACAATGCTAGTAAATACAAAGAATGATCAATAAAGGTTAATCTATGAGGGCTCCTTTTACTATAAGAGTAATGGTTAACAATCCCGATTACAATGCTCCTCAAGGGCCACTTGACAAAATAGATAACCAAGAATGATCTAGGATGAAGGTAACCATATCATATCTTGAATAGATGATTACAATTGAAGCTGTGGTTTTAATCCAAACTATAGAAAGGTCACCATAAAAATTATTAATATTATGGGGTGAAAGATTAATAAAAAATTTCACATTTTGAATCTTTCTAGGCAATTCAACCATCATACACTTGGTTAGCTAACACAAGGGGCATAACCCTTAGGTTCAAAGATGAATCTACCTCAATTACTCTCATAACCCAATAAAATTGACATACGTGAAACTCATCTCTCTACTCCAATTCCTTCTATGTCTCTATTATTTTATTTATAGACTAAATAGACAATTCAATAGTCGATTTCCACCCACTTAGGTGAAGCCGGGGAATAGAAAACTCATTAAGGATATATTAAAAACATAAGGGTATAGAATTGACCCCTAATAATTTGGAAAAACTTAGCCATGCATAATACGAGTTCAATCTATGTACTAACATAAGAATGTATTATAGGGATCTTGACAATAATATCTTATATTTACCCTATCAAAATTCTATTGATCAATAAGTGGTTGAAAGATAATTGGGGGAATCTTACAATATTATTCCCTTGCTAAATCCAAATATACTGAGTATTAAGGTTAGGAAAATTTAATATTGGATTTATAATTTCATACTACTTACTTTCTAAGAATCTTGTTCCATCCTAAGAATCCTTTCAAGATATGCATAAATTTTATAAAGATAGTTATTCATAAACAATGCCCATCATACATACACGACAATTTAATGTTTGGACTTAATATCTAATTCTCTTCAATGCAACAATCCTAGTTAAGTGAAATGTTCAAGTACCATCTCTAACCATGAGATTAGTAATAATAATGATATAACTCAAGGAATCAAAATATCTCTCCACCCAACCATATTTGCATCATGAAGCCACACGAGCTCTAGCCAAACCCCCGAGCAAGAAATATTTTATCCCAATGATGATGAAATGGGGTCTTTTATTCAAATAATATAAAATGGTATTTTAAGACAAGATTTATCTAAGTAACTGATAAACAGTTCCATGAGTGCGATACTCAAATTTTGTTGAATAGAACATTCCAACATCTATTATTCTTAGCAATTATTATGCATCAAAAACTTATATAGAAATTACTATTACTAGTGTTTGAAGACCAAAAAGGATGTAGAAAATTAGGCTCTATTCATTTAGGGATAACATTAAAATTTTCATATGATGGCTTATGAACAAGGATTTTTCTTGAGACCAATGAAATGGCTGATGGAAGCCAAAATTCTAAACATAGTCTCCAACACTCATGGGTACAATCTGGGTATAAACCAAAACTCCCAAATACTACCCCACTAAAACAATGCACAAAATACACAACCAACACCCCCAATACACATAATAGGGTCCAACATGCAAATGCATCTATACATACAAAATGCAGGTGGGTATGCTTAAAACTAGCTAAAGATAGACTCTCATACTTGCATAAATATTCTCTAAGGGCCTAAGGTGGGGTCTTGAACCTTTGATTCTACTCCACCAATCCTTTGTCCACCATGAAACCCCATAAAGGACTTCAGTCATACAATAAATCTAAAATGGTAGTGTGATTCTATGTACCTTCCAATATCCACCACTTAGAGAAAAATTGCCATGCCTAGCCCCTGCCTTCTCTATTTCCTTCTGCTTCATTCTCTCTCTCTCTCTCTCACTCTTTTCCCATTGTACCTTTCCCCAAAGCTCATGTCCTCCTTCCATGTAGAAGAAAATGAAATACATTCCTCTTTTCTTCAATGACAAGCTACCTCCCTCGAGCCAAGCACCACTAACCTCATTTATTTCCTTGGATATTCTTTTTGGTTTTTCTAACTAGGGTTTATATTGCATTTAATCCCATTTCTCTTTTTTCTCCATCTCTCCCAACTTTCATCATTGGTCTTTGCATTAATGGTGGCATACATTTCCTTCATTCCTCTCTAAGAATGCCGCCTGGAGCTAAAAAATCATTTTCTGTACCCTAGCTCCATTTGCCTAGCCACTGACACAATCTAGCCTTTGAATGTAGGGAATCAATATTAAAATTTGTGCCATTATCTAGCATATCCCAATTACCTATCTTTCTTTAAAAAACCACTTTCTGATTTGACCTACTTTAATTTAGACCAGAGATCTCTATTGATTCACAAAAACAATGTGGATTAGGTGAGACAATCAATTCTTTCCATGTGTCACTATCCCATGTACCTATATTGGTCAACCCAAGTCAATAGAAGCATTCACGGAATGACAAGATTGCTCCTTCACTTTTCTGACATTATGTTTCTCAACCTTTGGGGTTTAGGTTTTGGGTTTCCACCTTACCTCATGCTTGAAGTGTATTGAATAAATTTAGGGGAAATCTCAAACACCTAAGCTCAAAGATTCTTACCCTATCGGGGTTCGGCCATTGGTATTACCCTCTACCTTCTACCTCAAGATTGACATGATTTGAAGGCCTCAAAAAAACAAGAATGAATTATGATGTCTGATCCTATTTATGCATGCTAGGGTTTGGCCATTAGCCTTACCCTTTACCATTTTCCCTCCTTTACACCATCACAAAACAACATAGTAACCTCTAAAACATCAAAGCATGAGACTTTGAATAGTGCTTTAATTTGTTGGAGGTCGAGGATCAATAGTTCCTCTTACTTCATCCTTGAAGTGCATAACCAAGCTTAACAATAAATTTTGAACACATATGTTTGATGCTCTTTACACCTATCAAGGTTTGGCCATTGGCCTTACCCCTTACCTTTTTCCTACCTTTACTCCATCACAAACCTTTCCACCAACCTCCAAAACATGCATGAGTTTTTTTAGATGTTGGGGTTCTCTCCTCTACCTTAATGCTTTCATGCCTTTGTATTAAGGTGTAAGCAAACCTACTGAACCATGATGTCTGAAATATTCCTAAGCATTGATATACTTAACCCTTTTTGGTATTGAACTTCAAACATCCTTCTTACCACATACCAACAACTGGTAAGGAATAGGCCTTATGACTGAATCCACGAACACTGAAGCCATTTGGGGTGTTGAGGTTCAAGGTTACCTCATACCTCTTCCTTTGTTTCATGTTAAGGCATAAGCCTTAACACAAGCCTGTAAACACCAAAGTAATTTTGAGTGTCACGACTCACTCTTAACTCTTACCACTTACCATCCTTTTGGTAAGGCATAAGCCTTCCTACCAAACCATGAAGCCTGAATGTTTCCTTCGTAGGATTTACCCTTTCAGGTGTCAGCCTTCATGATTTCTCCTTATTGCATTCTTGCCAAACTATTAAGGAATAAACCTCAAGCCAACTTGTGAACACTAAAACTATTTTGGGTGCTAGTGCTTGAGGTTTCATCTTCTCCCCTTCCTCTATTTCATGTTAAGGAAAAGGCCTTAACACCAACAGATGAACACCAAGACCATTTCGGGTATCAGGGTTCGGGTCTCTCTCATACCTCTTTCATCACTTTCTTAACATTGAGTTAAGGAATAAGCATTAACACCAATGCCCAATTCCTGATGCCCTTTTAGAATTAACACATGTGAACTTCCTTTTTCTTTGTGTAATCGATATGAGGTATGGCTGAAGTATGATGTTTGATTCCTTTTGAACTTAACTTGGACTTCCTTTATTTCTTTAAAGAATTAGGTATAAGGTATGACCAAAGCTTGAAGTTTGATCTCTTGCATCAAAGAGTATACCTCAAGCTCGAAGTCTGAAGCCTGATTGGGCTTAGTTGAAAAATGACTAACTCTTTTCTCTTTAGCAAATGATACAAGGTAAGCTCGAGGCCCAATACCCAAACTTTTGCAACTCTTTAGGGCTTGCTGTAATGAAACCCTAAGGCCAATGAATCCTCTTCCTAACATCCTTATGAAGCCATTTTGACCTCAAACAACAAATCCTCATCTAATATCACTCAGATCTCCTTCTGAGCTTAAAGAGGCAAACCTTCTGAAATCAGTGAAAATCATATTGCCAACATATTAATCTAACTATAGCTATGTCCAGACATCCCTATCAGATTAACTCACTATTAACATCACCAAATTTTAAGTAAAGGTATGATGTTCTAATCTAAGTGTAGATCCTAATTCCATTATATGTCACAACATAACAACAATATAGACTCTAAACTCTTCATCTTCCTTATTTACTTGTTATCTTAATTTCTCTAAGTTAAGCAGTACCATAGGGATCAAATATGAACTTGCTATTTTTACTAAAACCTCTAAGGATCCTTTAGTGACTTTATTCATAATACTTGATATGAGGAACCTCAAGTGAATACTATAGTAGGAATTCACAATCAACATGATTCAAATAATAAGAAAGAATTGCTACTACAAGGAGGCCTTAGCAACACATTATACCATGACAAATTATAGTACCTATCAATGTAGATTTAATCATTTACTTTAATAGAAGAGTTCACATAAGAATTTAACTGATCTAATCTTAGAATCAAATGAATAGAAGTAGAGTGGAGCTTAAATTTTTTTGGATCATGTATCATCTAAATGATGCACTCTAAATCTACACAAAAAAGTAGCATAAGTTTATAATAAAAGAGCTTGTAACTTTGATATAAAGGGAGGGGTCTTACAGGGTCTTATTCATGGTTGGAATTGGGAAAATTGTTTGCCCCCCCAATCTCACTTACAATTTTTGGATGATACAAAATTGATGGGTGCTACCATTATTTGTGAAGCAAACAACATTAGACGTGTTTTGAATATCTATCTAGAGGCTTCAAGTGAGAAAATTAATGAAGAAAAGTCTTCTATTTTCTTCTTTAATACTCTGGTGCATATTCATTCAAGAATAATGTGTATCTTAAGATTTCTGATTGACAATCTCCTTTTTATGTACTTGGGTATCCCCCTCGCTATTGGCCCATTTCCTAGAGGGACTTGGAAGAGAGTGTCAGATAAATTTTGGGAGCAGGTTTTTCATTGGACATATAGATGGTTGTCCTTTGATGGGAGAGTCTTGCTCTTAAAATATATGGTTCAAGTTATTCTGATTTATAGGTGTATGGTTCAAATTTCTCTTGTTGGTTTCATTAAGGAGTTGGATGTGTTGTGTAGGAAATTCCTTTGGGATGGTAATATTTCTTCCTCAAAGTGGAGTTTGGTGAATTGGGAGAATTTGTACATACAAAAGCAATTTGGTGGTCTTGGTTTGCAGTAAGCTATCCTCATTGGACAAACTTTGGCAACAAAATTGTATTAGAGATGGTGCACTAACGAGGACCAAGCTTGGGCTAGGATCTTGTCCTTAAAATATTTATACTGGATAGATGGGAAAGAGCTATGTAGGACCTCTTTGGAAGGCATGGGATCTATTATTTGGAACACTCTCAAGAGGGGAGCTAGCCTTGTGAAACATGGATTATTCTAGATTTGTAATAGAGGGATTGTGGATGTCTCTTGGTTTTACTCTTGGGATGGTCACCCCTCAATCTTGACCTCCTCCCCTCATCTGCAAAATCTTTGTGATGCCTTTGTTGAAGTAGGTTGAACTTGATTGGAAGAATTTAAAGTTGCTAACTATCTTAGCTAGGTGGATGTTAGTAGGTGGAAGGATGCTAGTGACTAGCCCCTTGGGGGTTCAGAGGAGAACCAAGACAAATTATCTCAAATTTTGGATAGTAGGTTGTGTAGCTCTTTATAGACAAATGATATCTTGGCTTGGTGGCTGAACTCCAAGGGAGTTTTCTTAGTGGCTATAGGGTATCAAATTCTAGATAGGATGGAAGTATGATGAAGAGGAGGTTCCTTGGTGTAAGCATGTGAAAAACAAGTTTTCATGGCCTAAATGTAACTTTTTCCTTTGGTAGGTGGCTCGTAATAGGTGCCTCACTTGGGATAATCTTTAGAGGAGGGGATTTCAGGGGCCTTCAAGTTGTGTTCTATGTGAGAGTAGAGTGGAATCTGTGGCACACTTATTGCTTTAGCGTAGGTAGTCTAGGTTTATTTGGAATTGTTGGTGGGAGATTTGGAGCTTGTCTTGTGTCTATGCTTCTTCTTTTCTTGAGTTTTGGAGGACTTTAGGGAGGCCTCCTACCAAGGAATTTTGTCTTAAAGTGGCTTGGGGTATAGGCCCTTCTTGTATTCTGTGGTAGATTTCGTTGGAGAGGATTCATATGGTCTTTCATGGAGTGAGTCTATCCTCTCATCAAGTTTGGCAGGGGTCCCATAACATGCTTCAAGAAACTGTTCAAGCTAGGTGCAAGGTGGATACCTCTCTAGAGGTTGTGGAGTTGGGGATGTTGCATATGTTAGGTTTAGCCAGTGGTGGTTTGGAGAGGCCATGTACTATTGGAAAGAGAAATTCCACCATGAAGATTCGACGTGATGGCGAATGGAATCTGCCTCCTATAGTGGTCTTGAATATTAATATTGATGGTTCCTCTAGGAGAATCATGGGTATGTTGGTGTTGGTGGTGTAGGAAAGGATAGTGAGGGATATCCCATCTTTATCTTCTCCAGGTTTCAAGGGCACCAAAGTAATAACTTTATGGAGGCTTTGGATATCCTTGTTTCTTTGGCAAAGGGATGTGTGTTGGAGTGGCACAAGTTCATTTGTGAGTTTGATTTGCAGATTGTGGTGGCTATGTTGAACAAGGGCTCTTTAAATGGGGAAAATCGGATGTTGGACTCTATTGTTCGCTAGATTCATTTGATTAGTTCCTCCTTGGATTTAGTGACCTTTATCCATATCCCTAGGGAATGTAATAGTTTGTAGATTTTTTGGCGAAATGGGCTTCAAATTTTAGGGTTACTTGGTAGATTGAGAATTGGGAGAAACTTCCCTCAGATCGTTCATAGAGATTGAAGTTGCTGCTTCAGGAGGATATTCAAGGCTTTTAGGTTGTGGTTGGGGCATATGGTTTGGACTCCTACTAGGTCTAGGTTGTTCTCTACTATTCTCCTGGTGGTCCTCAGTATGGGGGAATGTATTGATTGTATTGATTTTCTTCTTGATTGAATAGATTTTTACCCCTCTTTTTAATTTTATTTTAATAGAATAACCATGCTAAAAAAATATTTAGGATAATATAAATTTATTATATTACATTAAATAATATACATTAATAATTAAATAAATGTAAATACTATTTTTCAAGTTATTTTACATTAAATAAAATATAAATTAAATTAAATAATAATACAATATAACAATAAGAAATATAACAACACAAGTCCAAGGAATTTGGAATCCTAGAGAAATGGAGAGGAGCAGGAATAGGCGTTGTGTGGAAATTTGAAACCAGTAGATGGAGAGGAGGGTGACTCTGAGGATGATGATGGGGACCCTTTTCCTACTGGTGCAACTGAAGGTGTTGGGGTGTCATTTGGTCTGCTTCCTTTGGCATCATTTGGGATGTTGTCTAGTGTGATTCATGAGGCTTGCCCTCTTTTGGGATAGAGCTATCTTTGGCTTCGAGCTAGAGATAGGTTCATTGAATATTTGTTCTTCTTTTGACCTCTGTTTGGTGCTCTTGTTGTGGTGTTGCTACTTCTTGTTTGTGGCATGCGAGAGCCCTTTGATTGGCTTTTCTTTTTGACTTGCATGGGGTCTACAAGTGGGGAGATTCCTGGAGATGTCAAGGCTCTGTTTCTTGGGATAATCGAGTTTCCTTGCAGCTTAGTCCTGGTCTTTGTTCTATGTAGCCTTGGTGTTGGGAGCACTGGTGATGGAGGGATCTCATTCACTTGGATAGATTATATTGGTGCTTAGTTTGTGGCCGAGGAAGGGGTCCCCTGTTGTGGAATTTTGGCTTTTGACCGCATTTCCTATGGTCTTGGTGTTAGTGTTTTTAGGTCCTCCTAGTTTATGAAGTTTTTTTTGCTGAGGGGTTTGTTTTTGGATTATGGGTTTTTCTATTCCTATTTTTGCATGTTTATGCTGCTATATTTTCTACTATGAAGATGTTGATGTATGGCCTTTCTGTTGTGAAGCTCCCAAAGATGGTGAAGATTATTTTTATGTAGGGAGTTTGTTATTTTACGGAGGGTGTTTTGGGTTTTTGGTGGAAGATGCTAGTGGTTTTAATCACTAATACATTTGACTACAAAATCTGATGAAACTGTCCGACGGAATATGTAAAATTTGATGTTCGTCAGGTGCTTGTAAAATTTGATGTGTAATTTCCAATTTTTTGAAAGTTTATCCCCGACGTTCTTTGAAATGTCGACTATCATTTTCGTCGAATTTTTGACAAACATGAAAAATTAAAAAAAAAAAATTGTGGCTGACATAAAGAAAAGTGAGTTCGTGCCTAATTTATTGTGACAGTGTTTTTCTCTACTTGAGACAGTTTGTGGAGAACTAATGATGACTTCTTTGGGAAAAATAAAAAAATTCAAGAAGATATCTGTGTTTAGGGTAGTCATTGGTCTTTTGTGCAGAATTCAATTGTGAAGCTCGGATTAGTTCCAGTTTGAAAATCATTTAAAGCAACATCTCATCGATTTCATTTTTAGAGGTTAAGGGTTTTGAGAATTTCATGTCCATATTTTGTTGTGTGGAATCACCATAAGATCACAACCAAGGAACAGATTCTTGTGACTGTAATTATGTGATCCATAACTCTATTGGTCATATGGCACAATTGTGCTATAAAAAATACATGATGCATTTATGTGTGACCCAAGTTTAATGTGGCTATGTTGTGATAGAAATGGAGGCACTCATATAATGTAGTTAATTCAGGTTGTATAATGTAGGTGTCAATCATCATTGGGTGCATTCAGGTTGTCTCAAGTTTAACAGGTTAGGATGTAATTATAGCATGATCTAAGAGTGATTACCTCTTGCTGCAATAAAGAGCCTATAACTCTGGTTGATATGCAGAGTGGTTGTGTTATATCAATTATGTAGTGCATTCAAGCACAACCCATGTTTAATGGGCTATTCTAGAGAGTGATCGATATTTTCTAAACCTTATGAATGTTACTTGAAATATATTTGCATAATCTCAAATTCATTTAGAGGCTTTTAAAGTATCAATGTATCCTATATAGGGTTTAGAATGAT
>VDFB02029866.1:0-12762 GCA_007258455.2 Sequoia sempervirens | reverse complement strand
CTTCTTCTTCGTCCTTGGTCAATTATGCCATAATACGCTGCAAAAATGTTAGTAAAAAATACCAATATCCTTGCCAAAACAGTGTTAGAGGGTTATTACTTGACAATAGCAAAAAACGAGAGCAAAAACGAAGCCAAAATGACTATTTTACTTTCCAAACTGTGCTGTTTTGGGGTGCTGCCGCCTTTCTGCAACAAAACAGGGGCGCTGCCGCCTTTCTGCGGTAAAGTAGAGGGCACTGCCACCTTTCTGCGACAAAAATAGGGGTGCTTCCACCTTTCTGCAGTAGACAAGAGGGTGCTGCCACCTTTCTACAGCAAGATGTTAGAAGAAAAGAGCCTTTCAAAATAAAAGGGTGTATCCACCCCTCTGCAGGAAACTTTTTTAAAAGGGGAAGTTGTACGCCCCACTGCAAGAAAGTGTTAGAAAAACCTTCTAAGTACACACCTAACTACAACAAACTATTAGAAGAACATGAAATTGATAGACATAAAGACGCTACACCTTCCTGCGGTAAAGTAGAGGGTGCCGCCGCCTTCTCATGTAAACTGTAGAGTGCTATCACCTTTTCCTACAAAATTCTTAGCAAAAAGGAAGGTTAAATGCAAGAACCTATTTGTGGGTCCCACTGGGCATGCCAGAAATGTGTACCTTGGAATTTTACCCTACTCTAATGCATAAAATAACTTAAAAATGCAAGTGATAAAAGACTAAGGACACTTCAAGATTAGCCTAAAGAGTGATAAAATAAGAAGGAAAATGGATAAAACAAGATGCAAATGATTTCACCTTCCTTGCTGTTGACGACTCCTTGATTGGCCCTTGCTTGGGATGGTTTTGTGTGCTCCTTAGATGGTCTCTTAAATGACTAAATGCAATATCAACTTATGCAAAATGATTAAGATGGATGGCTAGATGATAGTGGATGATTGAGAATGCAAATTGGCAGCATGTAGTTATGAAAATCAAAAGTGTTGAAAATGCCCTTGAGGAGGGGGTATTTATAGAAGAATTTGAATTCTCTAGAGAATTCAACGGTTGAGATTCATCTAACAAGGTCAAGATGAAGTGCTATGGTGGGTTGAGAACTCACAAGCCCTCACATCTTGACATGTGGATGGTGAAGTGGCTAAGAGGAGATGAGGTGTAAGTGAGGTGGCCAAAAGTACATGATGTGGAGGAAGTACAAATACCTTGCAAGTACATTAGGAGATGGGAAGAATCTTGGGTGAATAAAAGTGAATTTTAAATTCACAATGATTGGAAAATGTGGATAAGACAAGGTCCAAAAGGTGGGAATTTTTCACATGTGACTTGATGTGACAAGTCAAAGTTTCTAGAAGATGCATGGGAAAAGGGGATTCTAGGAGGAATAAAAAAAAAGAATTAAAAATTCCTTGGAGGATGGAGAGAGTTTACCAAGGTACTAATTAGGTTTGACTAATCAGTAATTAGAGGATAATTAGGGGTTAATTAGGATTAAAATCCAACTTGCAAAAGTTGGAGGATGTGACACATCCTAATCAAGGATTAGGCATGTGCACATCCCTAATGAAGAGATTAGGAAATGGATTAGGATTAGAAAATGACATGTGAGGAATTAAATAAATGTAATATTTATTTAATTTATTTGATGAAAGAGGATTAAGGAGGGTAAGGTATTTAATTATTAATTAAATACCTTAGGATTTGGTAGAATTAAAGATATTAATTAAATAATAGTAATATTACTTAATTAACTTGGATAAGAGGATGTTTAGATGACAAGTGATAAATTTGGATAAATTAAGTGTCCAAATTTGGATGTCTACAAAATAATACAGTTTTATTCACCTTAGGTCTTAGAATACCTTTTCCTATGCTCTGATACCATATAAGAATTACGAGATTATGGAGATAAGAAAAAAAGACAAGTGAACAATATAAATTATTGTATTTAGTCAACCCAAATTACAATGAGTACAAAGCCTTGCATATATAGGCAAGGAATAGTCAATCCACCCATGATGTGGATTGACAAGTGCCCCATGAAGTGGCATAAGTGAGTAGACAAGTGTACTATAGGTGTCAACTTTAAGAAAACTTGGAATGTGCATACCAACAACCTACTTGTCCAAGTCATCAACCTTGAAGTCAAGTGTTGAATGACCTTTGAGGTGAGATGGAAAGTCTTCCAACTTCAAAAAGGTAGGACGTGACGTTTACCAAATAACTTGGTAACCTATAAAGGTCTAAAAGGTTGCACATTCAATTAGACAAGATGTTAACTTTAGTGTAGGAAAATGCATACCCTTTCATTTTCACACTTGTTTGAGCCCGCCTTGCTTTGTTTATCCTTATTTATGTCTTAATTGGTCATATTTTGCTTCCACAAGCCCAATGAATGATATATTTTTATGGCTAGTCTTGACAAACATAAAAGGGTAAATAATAATTTAATGATTCTATTTGTGTGTCCCTAATTTTTGGATTGAGACTAGGACACCGCCTAGGGTGTTTTTGTCCTCCATAGCTCTTGGGATCCTGATTTTGAAAGAACCTAAAAAGGTCCCTTTTTGGAGTCTGTGCCCCGAGTTTCAAGCCTCAGGACTAAGATGCCACCTAGGGTGTCTTAGTCCCCCTTAGTTATTTTGAAATTTTAATTTCAAATTCTAGTGATATTTAGCCTCCTTTAATTAATGAATTCAGATGTTGGCTTGTTGTGGTGTAATTTTAGAATATTAAGCATGGATAAGTATAAATACAAGGTTCTTTCACTCATTTTTCATCTAATAAGTTGAATGAGCATTCCTATGACAAGTTTATGAGATCAAGAGCATTCAAGAGCAATTCATCAAGCATTTTGAGCCATCATCAAGATTCAAGCATCATATCAAAGATCTTCTTACATCATGTGTGTTTTTGAGCTAACATTTGTGATGTAGGGTTTTGATTCAAGCAAGTAATTCAAGTGAATATCTATCAAGCAATCCTTTGATTCAAGATCTATATCCAAGCTAGCCACCCCACACAAGTTTGTAGATTCCATGACAAGGGTTTGGTGAGTTGCAACATGGTACCTTTTTCATTCATCATTTCCCTCCATTATTCTATTTCATTTCAAGGTTTAATTACCAAAAAGGGTTTTGACCAAGGCAAATCTTCATTCACTAACAATCAACAATTTTTTCCTAACTTGTGTGTTTGTGATTGCAGATTTAGGTTGAAGACTTGAAGATCATTTGAAGTGAAAAGTTGTAAAGTTCCATTGCAAAGTTGTCATCTTCATAGAAATTCACCTATAAGCCAAATATGGAAGATCTTGGACTTGAGATATGAGAAGAAGGAAGTGTAGACATCAAGCCTCAAGACCACATTCAGAGATTTCAAAAATTCTAGATGGGACTAAGTCACCAACTAGGGTGTCTTAGTCCTCCTGAAGGTATTTTGCAGAGAATCTTTTAGATCCGATTTCAACATCTGAAGATTGTCCATTTTCCCTGAAAAAACAACAGTGGGACTAAATCAATAGTAAGGGTGTCTTAATCCTCCATAGCACTTTTTGAAAGCATTTTTACATTTCCAAAATCCTCATCACATTTCTAGACTTCCCAGGTACACATATCCTAATTTCCTATTGCATAATTCCATCATTTGCATCCATCATTTATCCTGCATTATTGGGTTTTGTAAGTTGAATGTTTACTTATATTTTCCAAGGTTTTGCTTGGTGGTGAGCCCCTTAAAGCCTAAAAGAACCCCTCGTAGCTCTTCCTTATTGAGAATTGCCTCACCCTTTGGGGTTGATAGCCAATCCAATTTGGGTTCCTAAGACATCTTTGAATGATAATAGGAGAATAGTGGTATTCTATGACCTAGGTTATAAAGCACTCATTCCCCTATTGTTCATTTTGATGAACCTGGCATTTTTGAGCATTCATTTTCTCATTGGAATTCATTAAATTCCTAGATCTAGGATGCATTCATTCTTGCATTGCATCTTGCATTAGTGAAATTTCACCTAGGGTTTCTCATATTTAGTGAAAGTGTATTTGGGTTTTCTCATACTTGCATTGGTGAAAGTGCATATAGGTTACATTTTTACTTTCTTGCATTATCTTATCTCATTGAAAAATTGAAAAGTGCATTGTTCATCACCCTAATTGCATTTTTATTGCATTCAAAATTGAAAAAAATGCATTCAACTTTACATTCAATTGCTTATCATTAGTTACTTTTTCTTGCATTCATTTCCATACTTTTGTGTTTCTAAACATCCGCTCCTTGAATAGGCAACCTATGAACACTATAAACAATCTAGATTCTGTTGTTTTTCTGAGAAAAAACTCTATTGGGACTAAAAAACCCTTCCTAGCGTCTTAATCCCTCTATGGCTTTTCATTTAAGAACCCTCTTTGTGTTGTTTGTTGTCTGTTTCAGTACCTAGAACCTCAAAATTCTATCAGCAGGACCAAGATGCCCTTGCTGGCATCTTAGTCCCTTTGGAGTTTGAGGTTGCAACTTTTAGGGTTAAATATTGAATTTTTGTACATCTATTTGCTGCCATTGGTTATTTGTTTCAGTGGGTTGAATTTTTGTTTCATAAATTTTTCTAAATCTAGATTAAATTGGTTCATTTCATGCATTGCTTCATTCCAAATTTTCATTCACAACATTTCATTGCATAGTGTAATCAGTAAATTACCTTGTTTGAAATCTAAAAATTGCATCTACACATTTCATTTAAGGCCTTTACATGACATTTTGAGTTTGCATAGATTACTTTTCACAAATGTTAGTATTTTTCTTTTCCATGTTTGCAAAGGAAAAGTTAGTCAATAAACATGTTAGTCATTCATTCAATGCATTCCCTAGTTATGAGAGTCTCTTAGCACAAGAGAGCGAAAATGTTGGTCCACTTTCCTTAAACCTACCCCCCCTCTTATCTATCCTAGTTGTGGGGATGATGTCATAAAAGAAGATATAAGCATGGAAATTCATGATGATCATATTTTTTCTTCTCTTGATACCTCTCCTTTTAGTGATGAAGGTATCTTGGTGAAAGAAGATGCAACCATTGAGAATCATGAAGGTCTTGTCTACCCTTCTCCTCATTCCCCTTGGGAAGATAGTATAATAATAGAATATGAATTCATTGCCACCACTGTACTTATTTTACATTCCTCTCCCAATAGTTCCCCTACCTAGGAGAGTGCTACAATTGTGAATGACCATGAACATGACATTTGTAAAGAGGACATGTTTGTGTTAGGAGATCTAATAATTAAGAACTTTGACAATTCTACTTCTCCCACTTGAGAATATATTATAGAGCATAGGGATATAATTATAGATAACCATGATAATCATGTTGGCTCTTCTCCTAATATCCTTCATAGTAATGAAGATGATAGTCTTGTGTTAGAAGATATACTTGAAAGTCATGAAAATCTCATTTCTCCCTTTCCTAATGCTCCTACCATTTAAAAAAATCTATTTGACCAAAAAGATCTAATAATTGGCAGGCATGATTCTCCTTCTCTTGATTCCTCCTCTAGTTGTGATGAAGCTAATGTATAGAACCTAACCATGGAATGTGATGAACATCTTGTTTATTTCTCCCCTAAAAGATCTCCTACTAGGGTACATGGTATAGAACAAAAGAATGAGACCTTAGAGAAAAATGATAATGTCATGAACAATCATAACAATCAAATATATCCTTCTCCTAATAACCCCACTATTGATGAACACACAAATTCAACCATTGATAACTCCCTTACACGCGATGAATTCATCTTAGAAGAACTAACCCTTGAATGTCAAGAAAATTTGGTTTCTAGTTCTCTAAAAAACCCTCCTACTAGGGAAGATGTAACAGGAGAAGACAATGAAAACATTGACAATAATAATTCCTTAGATGAAAATGATGAAGTAACATTAGACTCCCCTTCACTAAGAGATCATGAAAATAAAGATAAGTCTTCTGAGGTTATGCACATTAGATACTCCTTGGAGTACTCTCCTAAGCTTCAACTTATCATTTATCCACCCTCTCAAAAACCACAAGTTCAAAACAAACCTGTCCTTATCCTCAAACCACCTAAGAACTATGTTTCACAACAACCAAGTTACAATGCCATTGATCATACATACAAAACTAGGGAAAATTCATAACCAAGACAAACACCTTCAACATCCCTCCCATTTCCTAGTCCTATCTTACCAGGGCCCCCTCATTTTCCTTCAAAAAGTGGAAAGGAGTATGATCTTGTTGAACAACTTAAGAATACTCCTGCAAATATATCCCTCTAGGACTTGATTTAGAATTCACTTAACTATCACACTATGCTTCAAACTTCCTTACAAAAAGTTCCTATCCTTTCTAATGCACAACTGAATGACATAGCAACCATGATTTAAGGAATAAATGTTGGCATTGTTTTCCACCAAAGTGAGCTTTCTCCTTTGGAAGTGAAAAAACAACATGATGGTTTCATGATCATAGCTTGATACAATACCATAGGGATAAAATGAACCCTTGTTGATAATGGCTCAGCCTTGAATGTGTGTAGTGTGACCCTTTTGGATAATATCAGCATGGATAAATAAAAAATTCAACCTGATTCTTTATCTATTAAGGGATTTGACAATATAGGAAACCAACCACTTAGTGTGATCACTTTTCCTATCACAACTAGAAAGGCCACATTAGAAACTCTGATCCATGTTATGCCTCACAATCTTTCATATAATCTCCTTTAATGCAGATCGTGGATTCATGCAATGAATGGGGTGCCTTCTACTCTTCATCGTAAAATTAAATACATCTACAACAACAAAGTGTACACACTCAAAGAAGACCCTAACTCAAAAAGTTGTTCAAACATTGAGAAAAAAAGGAGAATCCTTTAGCAACATTGACACCAAATACACAAGTAGAACACATGCAACAAAAAGACAAAAAAAAAAACATTGAGGAAGTCATGAAGATATTAGAAGATGATTGGGGTTCCTTAGACTTTGAACTGTCATTCATGGGAAAATACAAGATCATAAACAAAGATTCAGAAAAGGGAAAAGAAAAAGTGGTAATGTCAACACAACATTCAGAAGACCCTTCGAAAGCATCCACCTCAACCACTTTAGAACAAAAGACAAAAATATATATAAAGAACTTTGATGAAACTGATTATCAACAACCACCAAATCCAAAAGAAATAAAAAAAAATTATGGAAGAGGTTACAAACTTATGAAACAACATGGATATAGTGGAAAAGGATGTGGTGCTAGAGAACAAGGTATCCATGTCCCTATATCAAATATGATTGGTGTTCCTTAGACTTTGAACCGACATTCATAGGAAAATACAAGATCATAAACAAAGATTTAGAAAAGGGAAAAGAAAAAGTGGTAATTTCAACACAAAATTCGGAGGACCCTTCAAAAGCATCCACCTCAACCACTTTAGAACAAACAACAAAAAATATACAAAGAACTTTGATGAAACTGATTATTGACAACCACCGAATCCAAAAGAAATGAAAAAAAAATTATGGAAGAGGTTACAAACTTATGAAATAGCTTGGATACAATGGAAAAGGATGTGGTGCTAGAGAACAAGGTATTTGTGTCCCTATAGAGCCTCACATGCAAGAAAAAACTAGTGGTCTTGGTTATTGTCCCTCAAAAGAAATGAACAAGCCTTCACTTAATATCAACACTATCACAAGCATTCTTCTAAGACGGCTTTAGTAGTGGTGCATCCTATTGTCCTTCAAGAGAAACAAATGAATAAAATAAATCTTTGCTTCATTTGAATGTCATCATGCAAAACACTAATGATTGATTAGGTTATATTTACACCCTCCTATGTAAGTACAAAATCTCACTTAATCTAAAGAGTCTTGTGTAGGTATGACACTTTGTACTAAGAGAATATCTTTGTCACAAAAATAAAGGCGTAATGATTTTGGAACTTCTAGATGTACTCTCTTCTAAAATTTTCACCTAGAAGAGATCTAGGTCCCAAAATGCTTATGTAACACTCAAATTAGGATGTATGCTATGTAATATGATGTAAATGAACTTGAATAATTGAAATTGACTAAGTGAAAGGAACTCAAATGAATGCAAGAGTGCAATTTAAGCTATGGTTGAAAACACATTATGATATGCAAATAACTATGAAAATAAATAAATTATGCAAAACAGGAAGAGATGGATGAAATCAGAGTGCATCTAGATGAAATATTTTGAATGTAAAGTGTTGATGAATTTTCTTTTTTTTTTCGATCGGACTCATTCACCGAGGTGGTGAATCAAAGATGACAGTCCTCCTCTACAATTGAAAAAGTGTGAGACGATTTCTAGTGGGATCAGATGGGCAAAATACATATTTTGGGTCTCATGCGAGACTCCATTTCTGGGATGGTGGTGTGGTCCACTCTTAGTTTCTAGAAATCAAGCAGCAACTCTTGCAACCTTGATTTGGGATGTTTTAAAGTCGGGGTTGTCGAAGTGGGTTCTACGAGAATGGTTATAAAAGTACTCAATAAACTTGAAATAATGATGTGACTTGAACAACATAGTTGACTTGATTTCACCTTTTAAACACCTTTAAACCTATCAAATCTGTAAAATGAAGGCTGCAAAGAAACATGCAAAGGGGAAAAATTTTGTAGGGTTAGCAAATAGGGGTTTTCCTTGGTCAAACCCCACTTTGGTAATCAAACCCAATAGAAATAAATGAAATGCAAAGGAAATGATAAATGCACAACATAAAATTGTTACTAACTCACCAAATCCTTGATCTTGTAAGTCTGAAGTAATGTCAATGGCTACCTCAAAGTGCTTCAATAGTTGTTTCAATTGATGATGTAGAATTCTTGAGTGCTTGGATGTATTAGGAGATTGAATACTTGAATGAGGAGATTGTAGGAGTTGTAAAATGAGATGAAAAAAACTTATTTATACAAATCTGGTGCCTTACTATCCATTCCTACCTCATCATAGGTCAACATCAAGTGAATTTTGATAAAATCCTGAGAGGAAATTTGAAATATTTTGAATTTGGGGCCAAGGGGGACTCATTTGCCACCCATGGTGAATGGGTCCCACCTAGGACCTAAAAAAAAGTGTCAGAAATAATGTTGTGTTTAATGTTATTTATTAGGATAATATGCAAAAACACACTTAATTAAGCATATGAGGACATAAAGGAAAAATTAAAGCATGAGAAAGGTGTAAATAAGGAGATTGTGCCTAGAAAAGCATGAAGGCTTGTTACAAGACTTTACAACACTTCAATATAGGACTTGTTGATGTGTAAAAAGGTGATTTTTAGGTGAAATGTATTAAATAAATTCTAGAAGAATGTGGAAATGTCTTACAACACCTTCACAAGACGTCGTTCTTTGAGTTTTAGTACATAAATAAGCATGTTCAAGCCATGATACAACATAAAATCAAAACAACATAGTCTCAACACCATGAAACAATACCTAAAAGGCCATGAAAATGACAAAGAGCCATTTTTCTACGGCACATTTAGCCTCGACTTTAGTGAGAGGATGAACTTGCTTCCTTACACTAAAGTAGCCATGAACATAGAGGAGAGGGTTCAAATGCACTTATGTTAGCAGGATGAAATACAACAATCAAGAGAGATGGTGAAGCCCCCAGGATGAAGATCCCATGGAAAACTAAGCATAACAACAAAGAAACACACAAGTGTTGAAATGAATTGAATGAAGCTTTGATCATTAATCCAACTAGTTGTGAAAAGAGATCTAGGCTAGTTGTTTGAAAAACAGAATGCACACTCACTCTGGGGCCATAGAACTAGTTGTTCACGGGGTGAGAAGGCCCAAAAAGTATGATACATACACTAGTTGGTATGCACTCACAAACACAAAAGTGGTTGTGGGGAAAAGTCATGTTGCTAGTTGGGATTCTTGCTCAACCATGCTAAAGCTTTACCACTTGATAACTTTAACAAGATTCCACAAAGCCAAAGAAAATGTAAATGTTGGTTTATATTTCATAAGCAAAATAGGATGGCACGAAAGGCATGCAAGTTGTGTTATGCAAGGTGGCCAAATAAATAAGACAACTCCATAGGCATGCAAGTTGTGTTATGTAAGGTGGCCGAATGAGAATGCAATAATGTGAAAGAGTTAAAAGGAGTCTTGTTCAATTTATGCAAGGTCAGTCACTTAGGGAACATTGTGTCTAATGTCTCCAAGAGAGGACCAATCAAAGAATAGTATATTCACAACTTAGGAGATGTAGTTCGTCACATCAAACCACAAAGAGGAATGTAATATGCTGAGATAGATCACACTTATGAAGGACATGACACCCAATGTCATCCACAAAATAACAAACACATCATGTAAACGACAAGGCTACACTAAGAAGCATGAATGCACAATGAAATAATGGTAATGTATGCCACCCACTTTAAAGGAATTTCTTCACATGGTTCTATGAGTAATTAATTGAAAGTACAAAAGAAAAGAAAAGGAAAAAAGAAACAAGACATGAGAGCCAACCTAGAAAGCTCTATGCCAAGTCATATGTTTCAAAGGTAGGTTGTGTCATGACAAGGAAAATGAAAAAAAACAAAGGGAGGAAGTTTCCCCCAGAAAAGAAAGTACACCAAACACATAACGGATCTATGGATTTGGGATCAATATGCTTGTTGTTGTAATGTATTTATGAAAGAGCACGAAACTATCATCATTCCCCAAATACACATAGAACTAGAAGAATAACACAAAGAGAGTGAAAACAAAAGAAAAAGAAAGTCCCTTTTGAGTCAACATGGAAGAGACATTATGATTCTCAATGCTGCATCATCCTCAAAGAGCTACAAACAAAAGAAAAGAAAATGAAAGGAAGGAAGCTTTTGGGTCAACATGAAGGAGACATTAGGTCTCAATGCCTTCGTCATCCCCAAAGGAAAACACAAGAAAAAAGGGAAAAGGACAATTTGGGTCAACATGGAAGAGACATAGGGCATCCTTATGCTTTGCATCGTCCCCAAAAGGAAAACAAAAAACAAAAATGAAAAAGACAAGGACCATTTGGGTCAACATGGAAGAGACACAGGGCATCTCTACGCTTTGTGTCATAAAACACAAAACAAAAATGAAAAAGACAAGGACCATTTGGGTCAAGATGGAAGAGACATAGGGTGTCTCTATGCCTCACATCATCCCCAAAAGGAAAACACAAAACAAAGCATGAAAAATAGAAAAATAAAGGTACGAATAGAAGAAGTGTACAAGGATAAGAAACATCAAACACGTGATACAGAGGAACATGATACACACATGAAAAGAAAAAGAAAATAAAGGTCAAGTAATATAAATTTAAGTCGACCATTAACTAATTTATTGGTTTCTTAGTCTTGGATGAACAAGCGAAAAAAGGAATAACAAGGTTAAGAGACAAATAAATGCATTACAAGGACAAGGCTAGCAAAGGATTTCCCCCTACAAAGTGGAAAGGAAAGAATGAGCCGAGATGGGTGATGGGAAAGGGTCGTGCAATAATGAGAATAGGAAATTCTACAACTATTGGCATGACAAAAGGAGTGCAGATTGGTTTAAGGTATGACAAGGAAACAGTCGATATCAATGAAGTGATACTTATTCAGTATGTCCTTCAATGTTTGACATTCTTCGGTGCGATGTCCAAGGATACAATGATATTTGCAATATGGTATATGAGAATCATCAGGACAAATGACCAACCTATTTGAAGGTGGTAAAAGTATAAGACCTTTGTCTAAAAGTAGGTGAAGTCTCCTTTCACATTCAGGTGGAGGATGTGTAGGAAACTTTATCTTCTTCATTTTGTATGGTTTTTTACGTTTACTAGGTTCTCCTTTTTCATGAATAGAGGAAGGAAGGGAACCCATAGGGATCCTAAAATCTTTTTCATTAGAAGGTTGTTCACGTGGAAGAAGAATGTTCAATTTAGGAGGATTCAAGACCACTGTACAAGCATCCCAAATTCTCCTAGGTTGAAGAGAATGTCTATCAGGATGAGAAGGATCTTTATATCCTAGTCCTGTTGTATGTGCTTTAGTTGGTTGTTGTTCAAGAAGTTGATGGATGTGATGTTCATATTTTGTGTCACAACTTTGTTTACTTAAAATTGTGAATCCTCTACCATATGTTTCTTCAAGGTTGATAGGAATGTTTGTGACTTTTTTCTCATAGAATGGTTGGGATTGTGGTGGTTGGGAGGAACTAGGTCCACTTGAGGGAGGAGTCTTAGCTCCTATGTTGATTTCAGTATGTAAATATGCAAAGTTATCAGGTGGTGTAATAGGAGGAAATTCATGTGATCTCATAGAGGGATAAAAGGTGGCATTTTCGTCTAGGTTGTCATGGAAATAATTGTAGAAATTATTCATGCTAACATCATCTTCTCCAAGGATGTCTACATCATGAGGAGGACAATCATTAGGAGTTAAAGGAGCACGAGATTGTACAATGTCATTAAGGTCACAACAAAAGGTACAGTTGGATGTATGTCTACCAATGATTTTAGGGAATTCCAAAACTTATTCAAAGAAAATGCCATGATGCCAAGAAACAAAGATGCAATAAATGAGGAAAAAAAGAGAATCTATAACTGAAAACAGAATGTAAGAAAAAGAAATAGGAATGCAGAAAAATGTCAAAAGAGATAGAAAAATACTATTTAAAAAGTGCACAGGGACTAATTCGCCCTAGGTGTCGAATGAGTCCCATGATGCAATTTTT
>VDFB02029865.1:0-22854 GCA_007258455.2 Sequoia sempervirens | reverse complement strand
TTTGATGTGGAAAATATCCCTTTCCCAATTCCTAGTCAAGCTTGATGATGAGCTTTGAAGATTGATGTTCCTTTGTGAAATTTCTCCATAACCTAGCTATGAAATGATGAAAAATTATGAAAATGGATGAAGATGGATGAAATTTTCTCAAAACATGAAGATAATGATGTTACATGAATTTGTGTATCAAATGCCTAAGATTGTGGATCCCAAATTAGTAAAAGAGCCTTCTATTTATAGTAGAGAAAGATGGAAGAATGAGCAAAAAGGATGAATGTAGGATAAAAGACCAACCAATAGCACAATGTCACTTGTCAACATGTGAGTGGATAGAGGTGGAGCACATTTTGATGAATGTGCAAATTAATTTTATTAGGTGGAAATTCAAAATTGGAGAAGTGAAATGTTGGAGGGAGATGAAAGAAGAATTAAATGCCACTTGGCTCAACAAAAGGACATGTAAGAGGCTTTTAATGCCTTGTTGGATGGGCAAGTCCTTTGGAGGGAGATTTTCAAATTTGAGGAATATTCCAATTTTGATGCCTTTTTGAATCAAAATAGAGATTTAATAAATCAATTAAATGGATTTTCATGTGCAAGTTGGAAAATCTAGAGGATTTGAGTGATTAGTGTTAGTGTTAATCGAGATTTGATTAACTTAAATGTTAATTAACTAATTTGACATTTTGACTTAGATTTTAGGATTTAAATAAATCAAAATGAGAGGAATAATGATTTTAGACTTAATTAAATAAATTTTGATTTATTTAATTAAAGGGGGTGATGTTAGACTTAAATCAAATAAAGGTTAGTTTATTTAATTTAAAGGAGATGACCTTAGAACTTAATTAAATAAAATGAATTATTTAATTAAAACAGGGAAATATGATTAATTAAACAAAATGTTTTATTTAATTAATAGGAGATGATGAGTTAATCAAATAAAATTGATTTATTTAAATAACATATGAAATGTGATGAATTTAATCAAATAAAGATTATTCGATTAAATGGTTAGTAAAGGAGATGATTCAGGAAGAAATGGTATTAGTAAATTAGGATCACGTGTATAGGATCAATCAGTATATTTTACATATCTACAATGTCTTATCCGAGGGCATGGAGTCTCAAACCATGCAATTGAAAACATATAACAACATTATATTTATCATAACAAAGCTATTTAATGATGTGTTACACCATTAAACTCAGAAATATAAACCAATAATACATAAATGATCCATGCATACATTCACATAAACCTTTATAACTATTAAAGAAAATTTAACTCACTCTTTGAACAAGTGCATTAATAGTAAGCAATCATTCATAGGAAAGACAATGAAGATAAATAGATTGATCTTTGATTCATTTCGTTCATAATTCATGTGAAGTATATAATGGAGAACATTGACTTTGGAAATATGCCATTTGCATTCCAAACATGATAGTAGTGTTATACAACATTAAAAATCAAAAGACTTAAAATTTCAAAAGCTAGAAAAGACTTAGACAAAATTGTATCTATGCTCTATATTACAATAGATCTTCAAAATCAATCCACAACAATCCATGTAAATGGCATTGAATTCCCTTTTATAAAACAAGGGAGCAACAAGCTTTGGGCCATTACACATGCCACATTTTTAGTTGGCATACAATTACATTTCAAAACTACAAGAGTAATTGCAAGCTCATGGAGAGAATATTCTGAGTGCAAGGAAGTTACAATATTTGTTACACCCATGATGCTTTCCCAAAATATTTGAAATGGTTAGCTGATGCCTCTACCACTTCCTTTCTCCATTCTTCTTGTTCTGGAATCGAGAAAGCTAAGCTGACAGGTGAGAAAAAAATCTTGGTGTACAAGATGACAAAATAACCTTGATGACAACCTTGAAAACCTTGAAGGCTACTAAATGTGTCAAAATAGACAAAAATTGTTGCCACACACTAGTATAATTTGGAAAATAAATGACTAGGTGACTAAAAATTTTAGTCACAACTACTAAAAATGACTAAATTCTACTTTTTTTTTGTAACTCAGTTATAAATGAGTAAATAAATGACTAATTTGTTCATTGACTAAAAATTATTTAGTTGCACAAATAAAACTGACTAAATAGTTAGTCATTTATTTAGTCACAATCCATTTGAATAAATCATTTAAGGAATCAAGAATATAGCCTGCAAAAATACTCTAAAAATTTAATAAACATACCCTAAAACTTTCATTGAAATCTTATTTTCAATTGTAGCTCGCCAGAATGTAGTTTTCATTTTAATAAACATACTCTAAAACCTTCATAAAAACATTATTTTCAAGTGTAGCCCACCAAAATGGAGAATTTTTTCAGTAAAGAATGATAGAGAATGGTAAGGAGATGTGCATGACAGGAGGCATAGGATTCATTGTTGCTTATCTCATTCCTACTCCGCTCAACAAAGGTTACATTGTTCCTGCTACTATTTGTAATCTAGGTATTTAATTGACATATATTTGGATAATCTCAAATTCCTTTAGATGCTTTTGAAGTATCAATGTATCCTGTATAGGGTTTAGAATTATTTCTTTTAATTTTAAAAAATAAATAAATGATGTATTTGCATGTAATTAGATAATGTGGAGATCTCCCAAATCTACCTCAATAGACTATCCTCTTTGGCACTGTATTCATTACTCTAGTTGTTAGGGTTTTGCATGTGACATCTTTTATATCTTCATGATTGTAGCTTTTAAATAGATCTCAATTTTTGATTTAATCCTTATCATGGTAACCCTTGAGTTCCATAATCCACCTTCAATATCTTCTAAGAATGTTGTCTTAAGCTAGACTACATAGTATGCATATAAAGCAAGTCCTTTGTACCTGCCATTGTTCCAAACCACCACTCACTTCCTTGCTTAAAATGCTTCCTCCATAAGCACAATAACATGTTTTAAAATCATGGTTTCCAGTGATTTACCATTAAGGTCACTACTTTCATCAAGATACAATGAGATTTGTGTCTTCAAACTCAAGGCATTATGCAAGGTAACATTGTGAATTATTTGTTGTTTATGATTTTATTTTCTTAGACATTTACTGCTTTGCTAACTTCCTCTAAGATTGGATATTGCACCCTCAGCTACAATCTCAAACAACTTGCTCATTGTCACTTGAAGATTCCTTTCATGAGCATCCTTCTATAAAATCAAACTATGCCCTATAGACTGCCTACTTACTACAGGGGACTCATTGTTTCATGGTATTGCGGGTCTTAAGGTCCTTCAAACTTATTGTCACTACTTCACAATCCATAAGGTATTATTCACTATTCTCCTATCTTTGATGAGTCTCAAAACACTGATCAAACATGCAATCCACTACCTCCATTATACAATGGCTAAGAAGAAGCATTGAACTTGTGATTACCACTATTACTTCATTTGGACAGTCATTCCTTGATTGCATTTTGCTTGTCTAACAATGCCAAAAGCATTTGAAAAACCGTTAAGGTTAGCAGGGGGGTAAGGAAACTCACTTTTAAAATATTCACTTTACTATGCAAGGTTTGAGCTTTATTATCTTATCACTGCTCAACCTCTTTTTTACTATCACACCTCAAGTGACTATCATTCTTCTTGTGATAGATTGCATTTATAAGTGCCACTGAGCTACATAGTGTGCTTGTTATTGGCTACAATGTCTCAATCTTTTTGGTATTGCAACCTCACTAATCCACTAGAGTTATTGTTTATGTTTCTACGAAGGCCTAGATTTTTTACCCTAGTCATACTCTTACCAATGCTTCCATTGGTATTAAAAAACAACCTTAAATCTTGGACTAGAAAATTTGTTGTCTTGACAAGGTTGTGGTATGATCTTGGATTGTATCCTAAAGTGTGTGGGAAGTTTGTGTTTGATCATTAAGGTATGTAAACCTGATCAAGGAAATGTATCCTATATAGCATGGGTCTTGCTTTAATACTTTCCATAATGGTTATTAGCATATCACATTATTATAGTTTTTGGTAACCCAAGATTGCATTCAAGTATGTAACAAACTTTGTTTGTAGTTTCAGATGTACACTTTTAAGTAACATTCACAAGGTTTAGAAAATCTTGATTACTCTCTAGATTAGCCCATTAAACATGGGTTGTGCTTGAATGCACTAAATAATTGATATAACACAACCACTCTACATATCAACCAAAGTTATAGGCTCTTTATTGCAGTAAGAAGTAATCGTTGTTGGATCATGCTATCATTACATCATAACCTGTTAAACTTGAGTCAACCTGAATGCACCCAATGATGATTGAAACCTAATTGTGAAGACAGTGATTTGTACATGAATTATGTGCATATGAGTTCCTCCATTTATATCACAACATAGCCACATTAAACTTGGGTTCAACATGAATGCATCATGTATTTGTCATAGCACAAATATACCACATGACCAACAGAGTTATGGATCGCATAATTACAGTCACAATATTTTTTTCCTCAGTTGTGCTCTTATGGAAATTCCATTACCATTACAACATAATCCTTTGGAATTTTATTTCTCAAATCCTTACATTTCTTATTTTCTCTTTGGATGGATTGATTCATGGATTTTTTGTGATTTATACAACATTTTTTTTTATAGTAAATGACATCAGATTCTTTCTGAAGTTGAAATGATTTATTAATTATGGTTTTACGATAATTTTTAGTTTTATCTAGAAGGGGTTAATATGTGGAATTTTTGTGTGTAGGAAGAATAGATTGTGATGCAACGTTTGGGTATGGTTGGTTCAGGAAAAATTGGATTGCTATCGGTGTCATAACAAGGTTGGAGAGTACCTTGATCCAATGTGAAACACTTTTGAGTGTTTTCGGTTGGAAGCAAAACCTAACTATAGGAATTTCTGAATATCTGACAAATGAAATTCCTTTATTCTAAAGATAAAATCATAAATCTACTAGTCCAATTGGAGATCCAACCTAATATCTTTAATATCTGATAGAGAAGGTTTGTACATTGTAAAGATAAAATCATAAATCTGCTTGGTCCAATTGTAAGGATTTGTCATTTTAATTATACTTTCTGACATTTGGCTTGATACAAATTGTTACCTTAGAAGTATGGTATTGCTTTTCTTATAATGTTTTCAACCCTCATTTCAAGGAAGATCTTTGAAGATGGTTCCTTCAGGTGGAGACTACACTTTTCTACTATAGGTTTCATCTAGAAACACTAGAAGCTCAGGTACTACCATACTTAGGTACAATAGATTTTGGTGTTCACTTATGTAGGCTAGATGTGCTTTGTGATGGTACATGAAAAATAGATAAATTGATAGTTGGTCATATGCATTCAGATTTAATTGCCATATTCTGGAATCATGGGATTCTTGCAAAGACACAAATGTTCAATTGTTGTCTCTTTCAAAATTGTTTGCTTCATTTGTTTGATCTGAACCTTTCCTTGTATAGAAGAGCACTCAAAATCGCATTAATTCCTTTATTCGGGATGATTACTCATAATCTTTCCCGTCACAACAATGAACAAAAGAATCAGTCTTTCAGCTTTTGCAAAGAATTCATCAATTCTACTTTTCCACTCTTTGCGTACGAATTTGCTCATTTCATTCTTTGAAAGAACTTCACGAGCCTATGATTACTACTATTAGCCCATAACTTTTGCATGTGTCGAGATAACTTTGGCGTGGTGGCGGTATCTTGAGAAGGCTGAAGTTATAGCTAATATGATCTGGTGAAATTTTGTGGATAGTGAACTCATCAAATAGAAAAGAGTGAAAACAATTGATGAAATATAGAGTGAGTTAGGACAATGCTTTGTTCATTGTATAAATGAAAAAATTTGAACAATCATCTAGAATAAAGGATTTTATGGTGATTTTGAGAGCATCTTCTATACAGTAGGCTTTCTTAGATCAAATAAATGAAGCAAACAATTGTGAAAGAGCCAAAAATTTTGAATTTGGAATAATGGCATCTTATGTATAGAATCCCCCAGTGATTTGCTCCTAGAATAAGATATAGCAATTTAGAATTCAAAAATATGGTATATGACCAACTATTTAGCCTATCTATTATCCTACAACAATTAACTACATGTTAGAACATATCCATATGAACATAAAATAGCAAGTGCAATTCACTTCAAACTCTGTTGTGGTAATTGCTTTGTAAGGAAGTTTGCACTCCATGAACATTCTATGTACATCAGTATGTCAGTTATTATCTCAATCTCCTTTGTGATCAAAAGAAGAGTGAAGTTCATTACATAACTCATGATCATTTTTTAGTCCTATGATCTAGTTCTCTTTTACTTCTTACTCACTGTGTTTTGTGATCAAAATAATAGTTAAGTTCATTGAAAAACTCATGAACATTTTGTAGTGCTATGATCCAATGTTCTTTTACTTCCTACTCATTATGTTCTCAATAACCATGTGCAAATGACTTAGAGGACAAATCTTTGTCACCATTTGACAATAAATTTCATTGTTTTTGGACTGTTTGTTATGATTCAATCATTGTTTAATAGTGTGATGCAGACCCAGAAGGCTCAAACTCACTCAAAGTGACAACCTTCTTCAAGAGGCATCTAAAAAGATTAAAATGGCCTATTAGATCAATTCAAACAATTGAAATTTTTTGACAACAATCAGAAGTAGGTTTTCCCCCTTTCACCCTTGCAATCCTAGTAGTAGTGGAAACTTATTTTTTGGCCTTTAACTCTATCACTTCCCAAAACACCTAATAAAAAAATGGTAGATTCAGATACCCATTTTAGAGTCATAAAACATATCTCTTAACCAGGAACAAGTCCTTTGGATCAAACCCTTGAAATCACCACTCCTACGTTGACCTAATAAGGCTAATTAGGCCTAAATTACAAAGCAACCTCATTTTAAACTTATCACAGGCACCTAAAACCTTGGGGCAGCATTTTCCATGCCCTCAAACCACTAAATCCACAAAAAATCCCTAGATTTGACCCTTCTAACATAACAAACCATAAAACTTTTGATTTCATGCCAAACCAAGAGGGTTTATTAAAAATGACACTTCCAGACCTCCTCAAATCTCAAAACCAACTTAAACACTCTCAATCAACCCTGTACATGCTTGATAAATCAAAAATACATGACCTTCCTCTTAGATTTCACCCAACCCTAGAGTAAAACCTTCATTCTCATAGATTTTCTATATAAAACTTAGCAGGGACAACAACCCCAATCTACTTTATTCCTTTCTCACAACATAAAACAATCTCCCTAACATCTAAACATTACCCATAAGATCCAATACACAAGTTATAGTGAGCATAGTTGGTGTAAGGGTCTTCAAGACATGATAAAGACTACAAAACCCCAAAATAGGGTATACTCAGTAGTTCACAAGAAATCAAATATAGAATTCTTCCAATTTACTACTAAACCTTCAGACTAGATGAAAAACACATTAGATTCATGAAACTAAATTATTCATAAAGAACTTGCACAATGCAATGAATGTACGCTACCGTACAGGTCTGGAAAAGATGGAAAACTCAGAAAGTTTCTGATAATAGTGAGAATTCAATTGGATTTCTTCACAAAAATCTCCAAGCCAACCTTACAAACGATGTTCCATGATTTTTTGAGGACTTCACTACTCAAAAATCTAATTACCAACTGCTCTCAACTAAATTTTAAACCTCTCATGACCATTGGAGGCCAAATTACACTTGTTTACATGTTTTAATGGCAACACCCTTACATACTTTGCAATGTTTACACTTTTTGACCCTCTTAATCACCTAAACTATTTATGATGGTCTAATTAGACCTTATTGGACCCCAAAACATGACCTTATGCATAAAGAAACAACATTAACCTACCTAGATCCCATTTTTCATCATTGACAATTGCTTCACATATTTGAGCTTGTTTACAAAAATGGATCAATGAGACACCAAATGGTCTTTTTAGACCTTATTAAAAAAAAACATCAAAACAACTTTGGAACCTCCCTAGACATTTCTATGATCAACATCTAATGCTACAATTATGAACATAAGGTGTAGGTGCTCCTGTATCATACACCCCCACAGGAAAAAACTCATGCCACATGAGTTGAGGTTGATGCCAACTTGCCCACGCTACAATTAGATACCTCTGGTTCATCAAATTTTTCCACTACACTGTGCTTTTGTCTTCATACTGCCCTACACCTCTATCATTCTTGACTATGTTTGCAGATGCATTTGTCTTTGTCCCAATATGTAGACCTGATGCTTGTCTCCATTCTATTCTTTGACAAAAATTGGACTGCCTTCCTTCATTTACCCCTGCAATCAAACATTTGTTAGTGTCTCTTTGGATTGACTTCACCTTTTCCTCACCCTTATGCTTGTAATTATCTTTAATGCTCAGTCCAATCTGCTTATTCATCTCTATCACCCCTTTTACTGTCTTGTCAACCTTGCACTTTCCTATACCAATAGCCCTGTTACCCTCTGTCTCATCAACATCATAGTGTCTCATCCTCCTATGCTCTATATTGTTACTTTCATAGACCTCTTCCTTCTTTATTGTTGTTTTACCAATGCTACTAACTACTACCCCTTTACTCACTATCCAATTAAGTACATTATCCCTTGACTATGTTTTTGCTCTAATTTGTGTTATAGGGCATTCAACTACCCCAACCATGATGCATTCACCTTTTTCATGCCCTTCAAAAGGCTCCACCATCTTACTCTGATTCCATCAGTCTAAAACTTGTTACTACCAACCTTCTGCCAAACAAAAGAACCTTTACCCTTTCTTCCTAGTCGTTGTAGGTCAGATTCTCTTCTAACTTCTATTGTCTTATCATCATTAACCTACTCCATACCTGCAAACATTTTGTTCCCATCATCCTCAAGCCTTAAAGGCTCCTTCTTTCCAAAAATCACAACCTTAGTTTTTCCTTTATCCCTTGCACTACCTTGCAAAGGAGTTAGTTTAAAACTCTCATCATCCTTCCAAATTTTATAGGTGATTTCCTATTCATCATACATGGACCTTCTATCAAATTTCCATGGCATTCCTAAGAGAAAATGACAATAATCCATCAAAAATATATCACATAAGACTCTATCCTTGTACTCCCCAATCTGGAAATCCACATAGGCTTTCTCATTCACCACTAAGGTTTGACTATCATTCACCCAAGAAACTTTGTAAGGTGCTACATGAGGTATCTTTTCTAGATTTATCTTGTCTACAATCTCCCTAGATACCATATTATCTTGAGAACCTGAATCAATAACAACTTGGCACACTTTACCTTTGTATTTGCATGAATTTTTAAATAGGCTCCTTCTTTGGCTCATATCTTCCTCCTTAGGTGCTTGCAACAAGGTCCTTCTGATCATGAGTGCTTCTCCCATCTCTAGATCTATAGGTCTGTTTGAACTTTCACACTCTTCCTCTTGAATCAATTTTGTTCTTCTTTCACTTCTTCTATCACCACTTGAAGTTGAACTTTGGGTTTGAGGACACTTGAAAGATGGGTGTCCAAATTCATTGCACCTATAACACCTACCTGCAAACTCATTGAAATCTCTCCTTTGTTTGAAATTAGTTCTTCCATCTCACCATCCTCCTCTTGCTTTAGGTGCTTGGTCTTTGTTCTTATCAACATTTTGAAGGTATTCCTTGGTTTTCCTTGATGTTGAAGTGGTGCCTCTACCCCTAGAAGTGTTGCCTCTTCCTCTTGCTGCCTTTTGTTGTCTCCTCTTTAATTTTTTTTCTGATCTCATTACCATTTGAAAGCATTGTTCAACTAATTTAGGTTCCAACAAGCTGATCTTATCTTGAATGTTATACCTCAAGCCATTCAAGTACCTAGAAACCATTTCTTCCTCATCTTCTTCATGTTTAGTACTTATGTTTAACCTATAAAATTCTTTAGTATATGCTTGCACATCTAAATCCTTTTGTCTAAGATTTTGTAACTTCTTAAGCAACTAAATATTATAATCACAAGGAAGGAATTTACCTTTTAGTTTGGTCGTCATCCTTTCCCAAGAAGTGATCTTGTTCTTTCCTTATCTATCCCTTTCCTCTTGTACAAAATTCCACCACAAAAAAGCATGTCCTTTTAGTTTGGTTTTAGCCTTCTTCACCTTATGCTCTTGATCAATCTCTTCACTTTCAAAGTAGTTCTCCAAAGCCCCTATCCAATCCAAGAGCTCTTCACTTTCAAGTTTACCTCCATACATAGGCACATCCATTTTTCCATGCCCATCCTTCTTTAAATCCTTTAAAAGCTTCACCATTCTCACATCATCTGGATCCATCTCTTCCTCTTCACTGAAAGTCTCATCTTCCTCAGTTTCACTTTCATCCAAAAGAACCCTACCTTTAGCTTTCATCATATACATTTCTTGCTTCAAGGCTTCTATTTCCTTGTCATAGTGTTCAATCTTCCTTGCAACAACATTCACCTTAGGAGGCATTTTCACAATCCTGCCTCTTCACCTACCTGCAAAACCAATTCAAAAAACCAACTCAAGATCTACTACTATGCTTTGATACCACTCTGATGCAAACCCAAAAGGCTCAAACTCACTCAAAGTGACAATCTACCTTCAAGAGGCATATAACAAGATTAAAATGGCCTATTAGATCCAATTCAAACAATTCATAAGTTTGACAAAAAATCGAAGTGGTTCCCCTTTCTGCAATCTAGTAGCAGTGCAAACTGGGTTTTTAGCCTTTAACTCTATCACTTCCCAAAATACCTAACCTAATTAGGCTAATTATGCCCTGATGCAAAAGCCTCTTTAAAATTATCACTGACACATGAAACCTTGGGAAGCATTTCCCATGCCTTAAAAAACCTTCGTCCACAAGAATTTCTAGATTTGACCTCTCTAACATAGCAAAAAATAAAACCCTTGATTTCATGCCAAACCAAGAGGTTTATTGAAGAAATAACTAGACATCTTCAGATCTCAAAACCAACTTAAAAACTCTTAATCAACCCTGTACATGCTTGATAATTCAAAAGACATGACCTTCCTCTCATATTTCACCCAACCCTAGACTAAAACCTTCATTCTCATGCATTTTCTATATAAAACTCAATAGGGATAGCAACCCCAATCTACTTTATTCCTTTCTCACAACATAAAACAATCTCCCTAACATTTGAACATTCTCCATAAGACCCAATACACCAGTTACAGTGAGCATAGTCGGTGTAAGGGTCTTCAAGACATGATAAAGACTACAAAACCCCAAAATAGGGTATAACCGACAGTTCACAAGAAAAAAATATAGAATGCTCCCAATTCACTACTAAACCTTTAGACCAGATGCAAAACACATTAGATTCATGCCACTACATCATTCATAAATAACTTGCACAATGCAATGACTGTACATTACCGTACAGGTCTGGAAAAGATAGAAAACTTAGAAAGTTTCTGATAATAGTGAGAATTTAATTGAATTTCTTCACAAAAATCTCCAATCCAACCTTACAAATGATGTTCCATTCCTTTTTAAGGACTTCTTTACTAAAAAAACCAATGACCAATTGCTCTCAACTGAATTTTAAACCTCTCATGACCGTTGGAGGCCAAATTACACTTGTTTACATGTTTTAATGACAACACCCTTACATCCTTTGCAATGTTTACACTTTTTGACCCTCTTAATCACCTAAACTATTTATGATGGTCTAATTAGACCTTATTAGACCCCAAAAACATGAACTTATGCATAAAAAAATAACATTAACCTACCTAGACCCCATTTGTCATCATTGACAATTGCTTCACATATTTGACCTTGTTTACAAAAATGGATCAATGAGACACCAAATGGTCTTTTTAGACCTTATTAAAGCAAATAAACATTAAAACAACTTTGCAACCTCCCTAGACACTTCTATGATCAACATCTAATGCTCCAATTGTGAACATAAGGTGTAGGTGCTCCCCTGCACTGCAGTGTTCTTCCTTTCTTAGTCCTATAGGACAAAGGACAATTCACAATTTGCAATTCTCTAACAATGGTAAATAGATATAGTAAAGATATTTAAAATTTTAGAAGTGGATTTTTTTTGAATTGTTAAAGCCTATTTATCAGTTTTATAACTTAAAACTATTTAAGCTATTTGAATAGCTAAACTTCATATTATAAATATTTAAAGTACAATAGAATCAGGTACTTAAAATGATCACAAAGAAGTTGAATGGAAATTAGTAAATTACTACTGATTTAGCTTTTCCTTTTGCATGTTTACAGGGTTATTTCTTCCAGCATTTGTTAGGCCTATTTTGGATTCTATGGAAATAGAAAAGGCAGTTCCACATCCAGGTCTAAATGAGGTGATGAACCATCCTTCTATGATGAAGTTTGTAGGATACACCCAAGAATAGATCTAAAAATATCAGATTTTTAAACCTTCAAATCTTTGAGATTGTTGTAGGTTTGATTTGATTTTTGTACAACTAGACGAATCTAAAAAACTGTTGCTTGAAAATGATGTAAATGAAAATGTTATTTGTTCAGAATAATCTAAGCGTGTTATTTTTCACTTGCACAATTTTTTTTTTGTCTACCTTAAGATAACCATTAAAATTATCATTTTGTTAATCATAATATTTAATTGTATATTTGTATTTTGTTAGATTGTATTGGATAGTTAATGGTTAATTTTTTTTTAAAAAAAAAATCAGCATAATATACTTTCCATATACTTCTTTTCATCACTTGTAAATCTAATTTTTTGTTACTTTTTGTGATCATCAAAAATAGAGATGATTTTAGTCTCTGTGAAATATTTTCATGCATGTTTGAGATCTCTACAAGGTGATGAAAAAGGCCCTAGGGTTTGGTAGGGTTTTGAGTATCCTTACTATTTTGATGGTAATGTTGTCACTAAGTTCTCTCCTTGCCCAATTATATTCACTTGAGAAATTGCCATGATGCTCTTGACTATAAATTACTTTGTTCTCCCTACCTTCTCACTACATGTTTGATTCTTCAACTCTACCAATTGTTCTTCCATCTCAGTGTCTTTTCATGCTCTTGCATATATTCTCTTATGAATTTATTATTATGACTCTGAAAGCTATCCCTAGGTCTATTATGACTATTAGGCCTTTGAGGGTATATGATTTTTACTATGAACTCTTAGATTTTCATACTTTTGATGACAATTCTCCAAGGATGTTTGCTCACTGACTTAAATCTCTATATATTCTCCATTATGCATTGAATATTCATGGTTTCTAGTTAACTATTTATTGGTGGAACAATTTCCATGTTTCTTGGGACTATCATCCCCATAGGATAGTTTCCTTATAGATCTGAATGTAATTTAAAATGTGCCCATAAATAATGATAGGTTTCATAAGACTATTGTGTCAAGGTAGTAGATGGTCATGACAAGTTTCATAAGACTATTGTGACAAGTTTCATAATACCATTGTACTACAAGAGCCAAGAAGGCATGAAATAGTGTAGTGGTAACATCCTGCATTACCATGAAGGTTGAGCAATAAATGATCATTATGGTGGTAACTCAAAATACTTATCCAACATCCCCACAAGATCTAAGAAGGCATAGTATGGTGTAGTGGTAACATCCCGCATTACCATGAAGTTTGAGCAATAACAGTGCAGTGTAGCGATATCATCCCACATCACTGCAAGGATCATGTCAAAATGATGTGGTATCATTGTTAAACTATAAAAAGAAATATCACATTTATTTGAGGCATATTTTTGAAACAATTTTCTTGCCTTGTGTGTATTGCTTCCACATTTTCATGTATGTCTAGCAAGGCACTTGAAACTACAACATATGACAAAAAAAATCATGTCGTTATGCTTTGATGGATGTTCCTTCATTATTATTGGATATCTAATGTAGTACACATTATTATAGTGTAAGCCTATTTTTTAGATTGTTTCATTTTGCATCACCAATATTCTCCACAAGAACATTGTCCCTATTTAAAGTGATGGAAATGGTTCACATCTCTTAGAACAATTTCTCTTGCAACAATCTTGGAGATAAATTTAGATGCAATGTGAAAATTAGAACATACTCGAAGGTTTTTAACAACTCTAATAGTTGTACCAAGGGCCATGTTTACAAACCAAATGCAATTGCTAACTTTTCACTATGGTGGCAGATAAATGATTCTTTTTTCTTCTATTCCACAACATTGAGTAAAAGTATTGAATCTGGAAATACCCTATTACCTTAATTTTCCAAGCCAATTTCTCAAATTTTGTATAGATCTCCCATGTTTGTGGATGTGATTTATCTCCTACACAAAAAAGCATGTACCATTTTATGCCCTTCAATCCAACTACATGCAGGTATCTTTTTAATTCCTCTATCTTTCATCAATATCCTTACTATTTAACCTCACCACACCTACCTACTTCTGCACAAATGTTTTAGAGAAGAACATAAGTTGCAACATTTTTAGGATCCAACTAAAAAGTAGTGTTGCTAGAATACTCAACCTATATTCATATATGATCCACAGGAACAAAGGTTTAATTGGCATCTTAGTAATAATGTTTAGGGTATCCTCAAGATAGCTAGCATGCAAGGTCAACCATGCACACCTAATGATCAACTATATATGTAATGAAATAAGGGTTACCGACGTGGGTGTTCCCTAGTGCCTCATTAATTCAAATATTTTGAGAGATTCCTTGCAAAATCCATTTTGTGCATATTTTGCAATCATATCATTTCATTCCATGAGATGACATCTCTTTGAGGAATTCAATCAAACAATTCATTTTGTACTACATTTTGGTTTCAAATCTTTGGTAATTATGGTTAGTTTCATTACATTCAAATTTTGAACTCTAGGAAATTATATATAGTAAATAGATTGATGGCTATTTGGATAGTGAAATTAGCTCTCTTAGAAAATAACTAAAATATTTAGAAGGATTATTTTAATTAAAGAGGATTTTGTGGTTATTTTTGTAACAATGATTTTACAATGTAGCTAGCTTGCTATTTTCATTCGAGATACAAGTCATCAAAGTCAAGCACATACCAAGAAGATGGTACTCTACTTCAAACCCTCAACCTCACTCAGTTTAGTCTGCTTACATGGGGATATTAAGGAAGTTGGTAAAAAATTAATATATATCATTTTTTGTTTGTGAAGGAGAATCTTGTGAGATTCAATATGGCAGTGGATCAATATCTAGTTTCTTAAGTAAAGATGATGTCACAGTTGGGAAACTTGCTGTGAAACATTAGGTTAGTAATTTTTGGATGTTAAGGCTTCCCAATTAGCTATCAAAGATCTTTCCTCATCAAATTAATTTGGAATTTATGTATAAATGGATTCTTCCATGGTGCAGGCATTTACTTAGAAAACACATGAACCGGGGGTTGACATTTTTGTTGTCGAATTAAGTTTGATGGAATTCTTGGGCTTGGTTTCCAAGAAATTTTTGTTGACAATGTTGTTCCAGTCTGGTTATTGTTGATAACCTTCATTCTATAATGTCAACTTCATTCTATAATCTAAGAATATCACCTTTCTTAAGCTTTGAACAAGGTTTTGAAATCAAGGGTTCAATATGCATATTTCAAGCCTATGTTGAACTCTCTGATTAAGGAATTTGTTGACAACGCTACAATTTTTTAATTGATTTATCTTCCTATTGTGTTTGGAATTTCTTTTGTAAAATTGTAATATACAATGCATTTTTATTCTTTATGAATTGAGACTAATATAAATTTTGTTGGTTGTATTGAGGCAAAATTTCATTCATGGCAAAAAAGGAAACACCCTATTGCTCATATCAGATGTCATGTTGTATATAAAGGAGGAAATATTCTAGCTAGGTTATTATTGACTACGTTGAAGAAGAGAGCTTCATATATGGGACATGATCAACACTCTACTTGGATTCTACACATTATAGCTTGCTCCAAGAAGATTTCCCACAATGTAAAAGTTTTAAGAGATGAAAGGGGCATGTGCTTGCATTTAAGGGCTTCAAGCATGCCTTTCCATCATTGCATAAGTCTTTTAGAGAAGTTTATTTCTTGCAATCAATTATCTGCAATATTCTAACTTATATTTTTAGTCTTGTGACTAAAAATAACAATTGTAATACTCTATTTGTAAGTTGTAACTAGAACACCTTTCTTTTATTAATAAATTTCACCAATTTTTCCTTCTTAATGGTTGTCTTATTATGTGCAATTGATGATTGTTGTGTATTTTTGTGTTTTATGCTTAAATCCTCAAACATCAGTCAATTAAAATGAGTAAATATACTACTAATTGACATCAATGAATAATTAAATTGACTAAATATACTACCAATTGATAGAAATCAGTGAACAATGAACAAATATGACTAGATATATGACCAATAAAATTAGTAAATAAAAATAACTAAATATACTACCAAATTACAACAATCAATGACTAAATCAACAACTAAATAAGTGACCAGTTAAATATATCAGTGAATAAAAAATGACTAAATAAGTGACTAGATTACAACAATCAATGACTAAATATATCAGTGGAAAAAAGTGACTAAATAAGTTACCAGATCATAGCAATGAATGAATAAATTTGTAGACACGAAAAATATACTAATTGATCTTGTGCACCTAATCCTAATTTACTAACATCATTTCTACCTAAATCATCTCTCTACTAACCATTTAATCAAATAATCTTTATTTGATTAAATTCATCTATTAATTAAATAAATCAATTTTATTTGATTAAATCATTATCTCCTATTCATTGAATAAATAATTTTGTTTAATTAATCCTAATGTCCCTCTTTTAATTAAATAATTCATTTTATCTAATTAAGTTCTAAGGTCATCTCCTTTAAATTAAATAAACCAATCTTTATTTGATTTTAGCCTAACACCACCCCCTTTAATTAAATAAAACAAGCTTTATTTAATTAAGTCAAATATTCATATTCCTCTCATTTTGATTTAAACAAATCCAAATACTAAGTCAAAGTATCAAATCAACTAATCTCCATCTAAGTTAATCAAATCCTAATTAATCCTAACTCTAATCCATCAAATCCTCTAGATTTTGCAGCTTGTTCAAGTAAATCAATTTAATTGATTTATAATTCATCTATTTTCATTCAAAAGGAATCAAGTTGGAATATTCCCTCATTTTGAAATCTCCCTCCCAAAGGTCTTGTCCTCCAAAATGGCATTTATTTCTCTTACAAGTCCTTTTTCTTGAGCCAAGTGGCATTAACTCTTCTTCCATTTAATCTTCCTCCACAGGCTAACTTTCAAATTTCAAATATCCACCTAATAGCATTTATGTGCACATTCATCAAAATGTGCTCCACCTCTCTCCACTAGCATGTTGACAAGTGGAATTTTGTTATTGGTTTATCTTTTGTCCCACATTCATCCTTTTTTCTCATTCTTCCATCCTTCTCTTCTATAAATGGAGAGTTCTTTTACTAATTAGGGATCTACAAATTTATGCAAAGTCATTATCCATAGGTTTTGAGAAAATTAATTCAAGTTCATCAAGGTTTTCATAGTTTTTTCATCCACCATAGCTAGGTTATTGAAAATTTTATCAAGGAGCACCATTGATCATCATCAAGTTTGCAAGGAATTTGGAAAGGGCTATTTTCCACATCAAAATAGCACCAATTCCCCCATGGGATCGAGGTTTTGAATGTTTTCAGCAAGATTAGATAACTTTCAATTGGTTTATTTATTGTGTTTCTTGGTCTAGACATTTGAATGAATTGAATGGGGAATGATGGTTTTGGTTTGTATAATTGACTAACATTGTGTTGTTTGTTCATGTTTGTGCAGGTCTAGATCCACCATTCACATTTTGATGCTAGAAGGAGGGTCAATCTTGAGAATTAACATATTTTTTGACCAAAATTCTACTATTTTTCAAAATTGTATGTGTCTATAGGAAACTGTGGTGCTGCAAAGGTCAAACAATGCCGCTATTAGTCTAGCAGCACTATCAACACTCCAAACTATGACGCTAAATGAAATTTCACTTGGGCCATATCAACCAAACTCCAAAGTGCACCGCTAGTTGAAACAATGACGCAATCACGGTTTTTATTTTTCCACAGAGCATCATTGGTTTCACCAGAGCACCACTAGACCCCTTCAAACTACAATGCCTTCATGGATTGTACCACTAGGGTGGGGTAAAAATTCAACCTTGAAGTTATTTTTAACATGTGCTTTTTGTCTTTGATCAATTTGAACTTCTAATCTATTTTGTGGCTCTATTTTTTGTGGATTAACTAGTTTTTGTAGGTTGGAGTGATCAAAAGGGAAGGGAGGAAATGACGAAAAAGGTTTCTTATGGTGTTTTTAAACACTTTGGGAACAATTATAATCCCATTCTAAGGATTTTGTTATCTTCAAGCTATTAGGACTAAAAATAAATTTTATTTGGGCTTAAAAAGAACAACCAAAGGGATTATAAAGAACTTTATGAACTTACTAGAGTTGGCTTTGGGATCTAAAAATTGAACAATAAAACTTCACACTTCACCTTGGTGCTTAAAAGGAATCCATTATTCCTTTTGAAGTTAAAATGAACATGTGCTTTTTGTGCTTTGTAATCCTTTTTTACAAAGTAATATCATTTAAAAGGTTATGCATTTCTCTCATGCTTCACGGCGATCTTGAGAATCAAAATTCTTTTGGTTATATTAAGTTGTATAAAAGATTACCTCCACAATTCGATTTGGATTCTTAAAATTGAACAAAGCTTGCTAGTCTGAGTTGAGTATATTGCATGTGTTCTCTCTTTTGTTCATGTAAACAAAGATTGATTGAACTAAAAATGTGTTTGCTCACTATTGTTTACCTTTAGAGGGGCCTACCTAAGAGATACATTTGAAAGGAGAACTCAAAAGTGACTCCAACCAGTTTTTCCTTGGGACAATATACAAATGGATAAGACTAAACTGTCAAGTCCTCATGGTATGTAGGCCTTAGCCATATAGTGTCTTTCAGAATGGCATACTACCTTAAAAAGTATAAGTGCCCCTAGTAGGATCAATTAAAGCCTTTAGTGGCTTGTTGGATGCTCACAAGGTGCCATGTCCCCGATCACCCTAACTAAGAACCAATTTGTGTAGAGGCCAAAATCTCTTTCTATTTGTTGGTGCAAGAGGTTAGACCTCTGAAGCCACCCCACATTTTTGTGGTTCTTTGTAGAGATGAGAAGTTCATCATGGGAGATTCATGAGAATTGAAGCTTGGCTGACCCAAGAAGTGTATTCCATGGAGGGGATCTAGTGTGGTCAAGCTTCTATTCACCTACTTTGAATAAGCATAGCTAGATTTATCCAAGTGGGGATTTAACAAATATTGTCTTTTTCTATCCTAAGGTTGTTCATCATTTTGGAAACAAAACACTTTTCTTGGATCTAAAACATTGGAAAACAAACATTCAACCATGATCATCAAATTTCAAACCCTTTAGAGGAAGCAAATACCTTTGAAAGAATCCAAGTGCTATCGCTTTCCCTAGGTATTTTATCCTTAGAGGCTTCTAAGCATTTGAATTTATATCTCAATTTTCTCTCACTAAAGTCAACATTAGGAAAATATTACCTTAATTTCCTTGATTTCCACATAATGGACTTTGTGGGATGAGAAGAAATTGGGACATTAGACATTTAGTTTGAAAAGCTAAGGCAAGAAAGTGTTTGTGGTAAAAGGAATTCATTAAGAAAAGATAAGAAATAATTGAACCCCACACATGTGTCATTCCAAATGATTTCCAAAAGATCAAAATCCAAAAACCAAAGTTAAAAGTCTTAATCCCAAAGCTCTCAAGAAACGTTTGTCTATTCTTTACAAATTTAGATAGAGATTGGTCTTCAACTTTTACAAATGTGCATCAAAGAACAATCTCAATTTGTATTCATTTTACTATTGTCAAAATCCAAGACTTTTTCAAAGGTTTGAGTATCTCACATAGGAAGTATAGCATGTTCTTCAACACCTAGGTCTAGTAAACAAAAGTATCTCTATGTCTCTTAGGATCAAAATAAAAACTCTCATCCATCCCTCAAACATCAAAATCAAAATCCACCTCACAAACAACTCTTGGAAATCTTGAAAAAAATCCTTCATACTAAACTTTGGGAAAATCCTCTTGAAATCAAAATCAGAATCATCTTGTTTGACTAGGTGTGTGTAGATGAATCCTTCTTTACACACTTAGTTAAATTATCATCTTGTGGAAAATGTTTACTCTAGGACAACATCCAACCTCTTAGATTTTATGAGTTCATTATCCAAACCAAATGCAATCAAAATCCAAAGTCAAACATCTATCCAAAAGTCCTAAAGTCTAGTATCTCTTTCAAGGTTTCTTAAAAGTTTAATCATTCACAATCATCCACCTTTCATCATCTCATCACCATCCTTTGATCCTTAATATCTTAGACTTTATTTTTTGTACCTAAAGTTTAGATAAATCCAAGGAGATAGAGGTTCACCTCCCACATTCCTAAAAATTGATCCTTATTTTATGGTCCAAACTAGATCTCAACACAAGAAGATCATGGAAATGAACAAAGAAACATCCACTTCAAGTGACTTGAGTCAAACCACACCCAAAATGAATCCCATTGAGTCTAGCAATCCCCCTCCCAATCTTCTCTCTAATACCACAAGATCCTCAAGAATAAGGTGGCCAACTGGAGGACATCACCAACAATGTTCTAGGGATGACTCAAGATGAAATTATTGAAATGGTCCAAAATCATGAGACTCGCAACATTTTCAATGCCATGATGAGACTCAATCCTTCAAAATACATGCTAGAATTGGAAAAATAAGAGGATAAACTCCCTTCCAACTATGATGTAAGCACCATTGTGGAGAAACCTCTTGGGATTATGCCCTGAGTCTCATTCACACCTTCATTCCAAAGCATCACTAAAACCATCCCACAAATCACATCATCCATTGCTCCAACTCAACCAATTGTCAACAAGGGGAGCTCATTGCTTAATGATCTCCAAACACATCCCCTTGTGAACAACCAGGACTTGGATGCAAACACCATCTTGGGTCAATCCATTCCACAAAATATGCTACACCCATATGTTCTTCTTGTCTTTCATGACCCCACCAACCCATCCTCTTTCAATGCAACACCAACATTATCCTCTTAACATAGAAACCTCTCTCCCTATGAATTCGTAAGGAGAAGGTGGGTTATTTGGACAAGGGGGAATCTTTGACCCCTCATCATCATCATTTCCTCAAGGGAACACACCACCCATTTTTCCACCACTTCCACCTCTACCATTAACATCCACACCCATCCTTGGCTTAGGGAAACCCCCTTTACCACTCAATCAAAAAAGTAAAAAAAACCCCCAAATCATAAATAAAACCATCATACCAAATCCTCCAATAATGCCATTGGTATCACAACAATAGGTGGCAATAATCCAAACCACACAAGCAATCACTGCACCATCCATAAATGTGCTCTCTCAAGGACCAAGAATATCAATTGCACTGTCTACCACACAAATCCCTGTCATCAATTCAACGACACCTCTCATCACAAAAACTCACACAATTCCAAATCCTCCACCACCACCAAGACCAAATGTATCCAGCCAATATAGCATCACATTACAAGCATATTGACAAGCCTATCAAAAGGAACTTTAGTAGTTCCAAGCTCAACAAGCACAAAACATGCAAGCTACTCAACAAGCACAAGAACAAATAGCCACACAACAAGCACAATAGGATGCCCAAGCTCAAGCTTTGTTGCAACAACAACAAGCCACCCAAGCTGCCCAAGTAGATCAAGTTGCACAAGCCACACAAGCTGCATAGGCTTTCTAGGCTGCACAGTTTCACCCACAGTTTGCTTAGGGCACAAAATGCAATATCAAGCTCAACAAGCACACAAGAACAAGAACATTATCAAGATATTAAACAACAAGCATATCAACAAGCTCCTGTAATAGTACCTCAAGCACAACAAGAAGTATCCCAATTACTAGCTCCAACCACAAGCATTATTGGCAATAACAATAGTAAGACCAACAAGCATTGTTGGAAAAACAACAACAAGACCAACGATAAGCATTGTTAGCACAATAGAAATTGTAGGCATATCAACAAGCCTTGATTGCATAACAGAGCTTGCAACAAACTCCCACCAATATACCCAACACTCCACCCATCACATAGATGATCAAACCAGGCCAAAACACATTCACTCCACCTCCCCATCCGCAAAATGACGTAACAACACAAATCAAATTGCTTTCGTAGCAAGTGCTAGATATCCAATCAGGGAAAACAACAAAAACAACAAGTAATTTGTGCCCCTATCTATTTGACAGGAGCCTTGCGATGGTACCATTCCCAAAGGGTTTGAAATCCCTAAATTCAACAAATATCATGGGACAAGAAACCTTGAAGATCACATCAGGGAATTCCAAGTAAATTGCATGGAGGTTGCATATGATGATACATATATAATGAGACTATTCCCTTGATTTTTGGCTAGGCTCACCATAGAATGGTTCTCTTGCCTTCCTCCTAGAATCAAAAAGTTCCAAGAAATCATGGACGCATTCATAAAGAACTATACATTCAACATAGACATGGATGTGAGTCTAGAGGAACTATCTGCTCTAAAACAAGCTAAGGGGGAAACATTTGCTTCCTTCCTACAATGATGGTGATCCAAGGCCAACAGGAGAAAATGGACCATGCTAGAGGAACAACAAATCTACACCATCATTGCCAATCTTGAGAAAACCTTGTCATTCCAC
>VDFB02029864.1:0-22542 GCA_007258455.2 Sequoia sempervirens | reverse complement strand
GAGAGGGAAGAGAAAATCTAGGAAAGTAGATGAGCAAAATTAGGAAAGTTAGTTGAGCTAATTTAGGAAAATCTCACCTAACAAGTCAAATTATTCAAAGATGTTGTCCATGAATTTAGGAAAACATCTCACTTTTGCACCCAGAATACATTCGGAAAATTACATGCGAGCGAGAAAATATTTACAAAATGTACAAAATGAAAGTACAATGCAAAGCCAACAACACTCAGGAGATGAAAAGCAGTTCTTTGAGCTTTAAAATAAAGCAACAGTTCTTCGAATATTTTCTTTCACTTTAGTTCAATGCTCACCCCAACTAACTGTGGTAACCAAATGGTGTGTGAATCCTGTGAATAAAGATCTCTTCAGCAGACATACTTTCTTCGGTAATTTTTAGATGCATTTTGATACAATCAAGAGAATGTCGTATATCACATATGGTGTGCATGGAAGTCTTTGAAAAATATTTGTCTTCCACTTGCTTCATGACAACTTCCTTGAATATTTGAGTTATCTCATTGACCGGGAGGAAAGTATGATCATCATGAAGGAGCTTGCTCGGTAACTCCTTAATTCCATTCACTAGGATAACACGATTTCCTTCGACATCTTCTTCTTTAGTGGATATTTTCAATAAGAGATTTGATCACTTGTATGCGGTGTTTGAGAGATTCCCTTACCTCCACATACTTCAATTTGTCGAGAATTACCCCAACTTTCACCAACTTACTCAGCTTTGTCTCTTTCATTTGTGACCAAAATGCGAGACATCTTTCCATTTCCTTTTTCTCTTTAGAAAGTATATTTTCTTCCTTATCCAACTCTAATTTCAGCTTGGCTATTTGAGCATTTTTCTCATCTGCAACAGTTATGACCTGTGAATCATGTTCTATCATTTCATCAATGAAATCATATAACACCTTACCCTTGGATGTGAATTTTTCCACCTTTCGCACCACTGGTTTTTTTATGTTTACCATGGCCCATAGGTTGTACATCCTCGGAAGAGCCTACAATGTTCCTCAAAATTGCTGCAGAATGCTCAACTTTCTCCTTATACATATTTCTAGCCTGCTCCATCTTATCAAGCCTTCCTACTAATGCATCTAGGACCACTTGTGCATTTGAATTTTCACTTGCATTTGTCACTTTTCCAAGTTGGACTCTTGTGACAGTGTAATCCTCCATGTTTACATCACCTTCTTCTTGTGGAGGTAGACCAATCTCAACAAACTTGTGACCAGATTTGTCAACATGAAGCCTTGAATGGACTTTTGTGTTTTTCTTCCCCTTGGCTTTTGGAGGAGCTATCTCTTCAAGATCAAGCTCATTTGAGGAGATCATTTGTTTCTTTCGCTTCAATACTTGAGATATTAGCTAAGGAGGAAGGGGGGAAGTATATGCTTCTAGACTTGTAGTCAATTCTTGCGTTGTAGCCACTTCTGTAAAAAAAGTATTGTAACAACCAACGTAGTATCTATCATGATTGCTCCAGTGGACTGCAAACCAAGTTGACTCTGAAAAGACTCATTCATGAATCTATTGAATTTGACTTCAAAAGAGATATCAAAAGATGAAGATGAAAAAATTGGGACAGACGAGGGAGAACTTGACAAGACATCAACATTTTGTGAGTTTGAAACTATAGGAGGAGTGGAAAGGATAGTTTATATTGCAGAGGGAATGGAAAAATTCATTTCCCTTGAAATTGTTGTAGGAGGAGGTGATCTAGGAAGAGGAGGTGGAGGAGTAGATGGATTTGGAGGAGTATGAGGAATATTGGTATTAACTGGTGATGATGTTTGGGGAAGATCTTCAACAACATTCTCATGTGGAGATAGAGGTTGTTCATCATCATGCCTGAGTTCCTCCTCATTACCTTCTTTTTCAGCTTCACCTTCTTTAGATTCTTCCTCATCAGATTCTTCTTCATTAGATTCTTCTGATTCTTCGCCCTCATTCTCTTGTTCTTCTTTAGATGATTGTTCCTCAAAAGCAAGATCCTTTCCTTCTACATGTGTTTGTTCAGATTTTGTTGCATCCTATTCTTGAACTGTCTATGTAACATTCTTACCAATGGTGAAATTGATTCTAGGACCTCTTTGGGATGAAGAGGAAGTAGCCGCATGTTTGTTTTTTGTGGGGAGCTCCTGTCATTGGCTGGTTTCTCCTCCTAGTGCTTCTCCTTCATATTTTGGTCTTGAAAGCTTTCATTTGGAAACCATGTTTATGCAACCATTTTGCTGTGTTGTGTAAAATGGGAGCAAGCCGCTCCCTGATAGAGACACTTTCCTTTTTAGACCATTGTGTTGGAGGTAAGGGCCTCCTAGAAATCTCATATTATTCACAAGAAGAGTTTATGATGTTGCCAAGATCTATGAAATTCTTTGGTAGATTAGCCACACCAAGATCTCTGATCTGCTCTACTGTCAGCCTGCAAAAATCCATTCTGTGGATGTCTTCTTCATCTTTGTAGTCTGCCCATATGTATTCAAAGCAATAGACATGTCGGTGATACTTCTTCAATTTCCTCTTCACATCTTGGTATTCAAAGTAAAATCTATATTTATATGTTCTGATAGTCATGATTTGCATTGCTACATAGGCTGACTTTTCTTTTTGTACACTGTGAATGGTATACCTCCCAATTGCTAGTGGAAACCTGAATCCTGGCTTATGTATTCTTTGGCGTTCATTGTGAATTGAGATCAACTGTCTACACAACTCCATTAGTATCCACTTATCTGAGGGATATTTGGGCAACATGTATGGACACCTAGTATAGCAACCGACTCTCATGTAGGTGAAAGTTTGAAACTGCAAAAAGATACAACCAACCTTACTAACCACTTTGTAGTCTTCATCCAATATTCTTTTCTTTTCAAGAGTCGGATCAAAAGTGAACAACAGGGGTGCGAAGAAGGAATTTGTGACTCTTCTGAAATGATGAAGACTTTCTCTCAATTTCAACTGATAATAGAACTCATACATAGGTACAAAATAAATGTTTCCCTTTCTAGACAACCCTAGAAATTGCCTCATTACTGCAACAACATTTTGCAGATAAGAAGTCATGTAAAATTTTAGAGTAGTTGGCACATTGATCAATTGTTCATGGGTTTCATCACTTATCTGAGTTCCCTAATCAATATGTGCTTTCTTTCTTCTAATTATGTGGATGTATTCATACATCCAATCTTGAAAATTACATGAAACATGCAATCCTTTAAGCCTGCTTAGGAGATTGATCATATCCTTGACATCCTCTTTGAAATCACTACGAGGAATCCCTTTAGGCCATCTTGAGATAGTGGGCCTTGGAGTTTCAACCATTGAGTATTAATCAATGTTTTAGCTTTGTTTGGATCACTATCATAGATCTCTTGTGCCTGTTGAATTGAGATCTTTGTATATTGTTCCATGTGTGGAACCCGGAAAACAATATCAAAGAATTCAGGGTCTAATCTCATCATGACTTGAATCTAGGAATCTCTTACATTTCTATCATCTCGAATGTAATGAGATCCAACTTGGAGTACAAACTCTATGTTATGAGCAGAAGTTGGAAATGTAGACACCAAGTGCAAGTTGCTATGAACAATGGCTCTCAAGCTATCTTCTAAGGGCTTTTGTTGAGTTCTTTTTACCAAATCTTCTAGTTCTTGATGACCAATTTCGGTTTCTTTGATTTCATCTACCTTTGAGATCAATACAGTCTGATATTTGTATTTCATATTTCCCTCCTTAAAAGATGAAGGAGGCTTTTTGGCTATCATCTAGAAATATCAAGACCAAGGAATATCACCTTCAAGGATCACTTGATGATAATTTGATAGGAATTTCAAGAATAATGGATTAATAGATGTTAGGAGAAAATTGTAATGTTGGAAAGCGTGAAGCAGACAGGCAATTCAGAGCAACCAAAAACAAGCTATTTTGTATGGAAATCACAACATTGTTGAAGAAATGAGGTTCAGAGTGCAAGCGGAGTAATTTCAGAGTGTTAGAAAAGTAAACCGATTTTTGTGTAGGAGTGCTAAAAATCAACGCTCCAACACCTTGAGATGGTGATTTACATGTGGTAGCACTGATTTTCATCGGTCCTACATGCCTTATTCATTTGGTGGGAACAAGTGTCAAAGTGCTAAATTTTAGCGCTTGAGAATGTATGGGAAGATTTTAGTTTATGCTCGAGCGCTAATTTTTAGCGCTCAAGCATGTCTATCATTCCTTTATTTAGGTCAGGTGTATAAGCACATACAATCACCGATTTAGCATTTTGAGAGGAGACTCCATTTAGGAGCGGTGATTTTCACCGCTCCTACATCTTGGAGTTAGGGAAAATCTTCAGATGTAGCGGTAGAATTTTTCACCACTTCAACAGTCTGGGGGAAGGTATTCAATGTTCAAGTGCTGAATTTTTCCACTTGGACATTGAAGGGAAATATCATACAAAAATCATTGAAGTTTCATCATTTGAAAAAGATAAGAACTTTACCACTCTGAGCTATTTGGAAAACTCAGTTTACAATGTGGTGAAGGAAATTAAAAATGTCATGATGTAGAAAGGAAAATGTGTGGAGAGAAACATCCAGTGCATTTTAAGGAAAATGTGCAAAACAAAAACAAAGGAAAGTAGGGCACGAATTGAAAAGAGGAAGGAGATTCAAAAACATGCAAAGATCGAAATGCTAACAAAGATAAATCCATGGGAAACAGACTAATTAGAATCTACAAAGCTTTGAAAGCAAAGAGAAAGAAAAACCCGACGAAGAGGAAGAATAAAAATGCACCTATCAAAAACTCAAAACCCTAGTTTGAAAGCTTGAAGAAGTCTTCATACGCGAGTTGTAGGAGGTTGGAGAGCGATCACACGAGTTGAATGAGAAAGAAAGGCGAATAGACTTAAGATAGATTAGCTTAAAATCACTTATTAAGTGACTTAGAAAAGATCATAAATGTAACTCAAGTTGCATTAATTATGGCGGACATAAAGGAAAAATAGATGCACTAGTGATGATTTTCACCGCTTGTGCATCTCAAAGCTAAGTATAAAGTGTAGGAGCGCTGAAAAACAATGCTCCAACACTTGGAGTTAAACTTTTTCCAACTTGAGGCTCATGTAGGAGTGCTGAAAATTAGTGCTCCAACATGAGTAAAAAATTGACTAACTCCCAAGGATTGGGAATTAACGAAGATAATCATTTTGAATCTCTTTGAAAGATGAACGAGGGGGAATGATCAAATAGATTGTTTGAGGTTTTGGACTATGTGTCGAGGTGAATTGAAATTTGCCTCATTTTTCTTGCTTGAAGTATACGAAAATATGAAACAAACAAGCCTTCAGTGCTTATCCCAACCGTGATGCTCAGATCCAAGACGAAGAACTGCCTCCCAGCTGGATCTTTTCTAGTCATTCTAGAAATGATTGAAGGAGAAGAACTCAGACCAACTACTCTTTATCCATCCATTAAAAGGAGTTAGGGTCGCCCAAAACAAACATTTAAATGAAAAGACGCAGGCGACCAAATGTCGCCTATGATTTGACTCTGCCACTCACCGCAGTAAATGCCTTTGCCCAACGTGATGGAAAGAGAAAACCACGCCCATCCAGTACAAGAGAAACTGCTTCACCATGTTCTACGAACCTTTGAATGGGTCCCGTCCAGGAATCAAAATTCCTGCAGAGCAATTTTGGTTATCTTAGTTTCGTCCTGCTAAACCAGACTCACCTGAAAACCGCTAGAGACCTGAGCTCTTCAAAAGCTTTGAATCAAGTTCCCAATGATCCTGATATAGTTAGTCACCTGAACTCAAGTTTCTTCCAATTCAGAGATATGACTATCCGTTTTATCAATCCACCAACAAGTCTCATCCAATGGCCTTGAGCTAATATGAGGGGCTGAAGTTCTAAGGTTGGTGAGAATTTATAAATTCAAACCATACAAGAGTTGGAAAGAGATATGGCACTTCTCGATTTGGAGTTTTATTCTGCTTCTCCAAAGTGATCACACAAAGCCACGTTCATGCCGACTTTCATCCGCCAGCTTCGTGACTATAAAATACCAAGTTTCATTTCGATTCGACTCTGACCAATACCAAATGTCGATGAATGAGATAATGTTATGGTATGTTCAAAATAGAACTCAATTATCTCGCTTGATGAGAAGGCGGAAGCATTGTCAACAACAATTTTGTTCGGCACAACGAACCTAGAAATGATATTTTCTTTCAAGAAACTATATACAACTTCAAAGGAAGCATACTTTAGCCAAATTTCTCCACCCACTTGGTGAATTAGGGGCCAATTGTAGTTAGGGATATAGGTGTCCTACACCTGTAATATGACTCTACCATCTATTTAAAACCAACTCATCAATGCAGCCGACCTTCAACAACCGTTTTAAATGTCAACCTACCACCACACTGATAGTTCAAGATGACGACTCTAAAGCACACATCCCTAAATAGTGCAGACCAACATTGAATTTTCCTGATCTCGTGAGCAGTACCAGGTTGAAAAGTGTCTCCATAGTTGGTTAGCGATATGATCGTCAAATCTTCCTACTGTCTCTTCACACGTAAAGAAAGTTCCATCCAACGCACATTCAACAAACCATCGTCCCAACACGTTCTTCTGACTCATTCGACGTTATTTTCCCTGGGAGTCAAATGACCTATAAGTATAGGGTCAGCACCAGAATACTCTTACTATTAGAAAACAACAACACCATTGGAAGTTCACTTGGATTTGACTCCTTAGTCTCTGAAACTTCTCCAATAGGATTATTTTCAAAAATGAGCTAATACAAACCTCACCCACATATCAGCTTGGTAGGCTTGATGTCCATGTCGTATTCTGAATCTTGGCAATCCAATTGCCTCTTTGCGTCCCAAACTCCTGCTGTGTTAATATGGACTTAACAGTTGAATCCAGAACTAGGACTTTGACATGGCTATTAAGAGTATAGAACCAAATTTTTTTAACAAATCTAACCACAGAAAAATCATTTTTTTCCATTTAGGAATATTTCAATTCATAATTTTTTAGAGGACAACTCATGAGTTCGCAAGCAAACGCATCCAAACCTTCAATTGCTTTGCACTGTGACTACAGCGCATGCCCAAGAATCCATACCGATGAATCTTTGTGCGAAGTCCGTGAATGGCGCATGATCAATGGCCTCTTTGATATCATTGTACACAAATTTTCCTTCTATTGTCCAATGAAAAGTGGCAGCACCTTCCGTCTATTAAATAATATGACGAAGTCTTTTTTCGTGCACCCATAGCTGAATCCTTTCTATAGAAAATTTATCGGTAAAAGAAAAGAATGAACAACCTTTCTACTTAAGCGCGGTAGAGGAGTTAGTTTATGTTCTTTAACTCTTTCCTGTCAATCTTTTGATACCTTCAAGGGACACCATATACCGTTAGTTATCTTCCAAACCCCAAAATTGACTTTCGGTATTCAAGGAAACAACGCGTTTTGCTTCAGATTCTCTCTCAACGCAAGATTTTCCTTGTTGCAAAATGTTCTGCGAAATTCGGCACCGCAACATCATCACACAACGAGAATGAACTCTAATGCAGTACACTGCTGCACCTAAGTCCATAGCTCGTCGAAACGTACAAATACTACTGACGCCAAAAGTTATAATTTCTATGATATGCAAAGGTACCCCATGGTGTTGTAAATGTCATCTTGTGCTAATCAATTGAATTAACTTCAATCTGGTTGTAACCAGAAAAACCATCCAACATGGAGAGCATGTTAGATCCAATCACATTTTGAAGAACTTGATCCATTACTATAAGAGGATAATTATCCTTGAGCGACAACTGGTTCAAATTTTGAAATCCACACAAATACCGATCTCACCATTTTTCTTACGAATGGGAACAATATTTTCTATCCACGTTGAGTGATGGATAGGGAATATTATTCAGGCGTTCCATATTTTTTGAACTTCCACAAGGATCGTTCCAGAAATATTGGGGTTATATTGCCTTTGCTTTTGTTTATAAGGCAATGCTCCAATCTTAAGGGGAATATCGTGTTGCACCTCCTTTGATAGGAAGGATTTCAAATCTTCATATGAATATAGCAAGGCATCCATATAGCCCTGTCATTGTATTCCCTTGGAACTATAGATATATCAAAATCATCAAATTCTTCAATGCAATCCCAAATAAGATTGTGATAATGCCTAAGTCTATCATTTTTGTCTGATACAAATTCCTTACTTGAAAAATTTATCAACTTGACATCACCTTTTGCATGAATATTTTTGATACCTTTCTTATGTGCAACTTGCATTCCTAATAACAAAGCTCCATATTCAACAGTGTTATTAGTGTTGTTAAACTGTAATTTGAAAGAGAAAGGGAAATTTTTTCCTTTGAGGGAAATGAAAACCATTCCCGCTCCAGAACCAGTGGAAGAGCAACTGCCATCAAACTTGAGTAGCCAAACACCATTTGGGTCATGAAGACTGATAATATTAAAATCTGTAGCTTCATCATTTGATGAAGCTTCATGATTTGAGATCGACAAATCATCTGATGATGACTCATTTTTTATTGAAAAAGAATAAACACTCTCCAACTCATGCCTTGTTGAAGATTCACCATTTGCAAATAATATGTTCCAACACCTGAAGACTCAAACAAAATTTCAGCCCTTGGATCATTGGATTGTGTCACTAAGAATTTTGTCTCCCTTTCAGAAATCAATTTCTGCATCATGCCTTTCACAGATATCCTGGCTTTTGACATGTCCATGTTCAAGTCACCTCCAACATATTTACAAAAATTATGTCCAAGGAGAATTCCATAAGATGCTAGCACATCAACTACTAGAACCGTCATCTTGATCTTCTTTTTAGGATATGCGACAAACACATACTGTGCATCTTTGATCTGTCCAATCAAAGGTACTTGTTTGTTCTCCATGGAAAAACAACGGCTAAAAGTTTTTGTTATATTCAAACCCAAGGCAGTAGCTACCTTGGCTAGCATCACATTGTTTGATGCACCATAATCTATGACACAATTGCTTAACTTAAAGCCATTAACAAGTAATGAAATAAAGAATGGGTCAATACGTCTAGAGGCAACTGTAGGGGTAGAAACAAGGTTATTCTATGGTGTCTTGGGATTTGGAGAAGTAGGAATATCAGGAGATGAATCCTTACTCAGAGTAATTCCTTTATCCTTTACAAACTTGACAAGCATGTCAAATTGGTTAGGATTTTCTTTGAGGTATTCAGCTTTAGACATTTGGATCTATATTTTCTTGGCATGATCAATGATGTCAAATTCTTGGAAATAATTTTGTAAAGTGGATGTAGTAACTTCACTGATAGGTTTAAAAAAAGGTACACTAGTCTTAGGAGCCTAGAGATTAGATTTTGGAATGGCAGGAGCTAATGGAGTGGGACAAGGAGCACTTGTTTGTTTGTTGCATTTTTTGGTTGCCAAGGTAGAGGAGATCCTCTTTTTGCAATGGTAATTGGTGACTTCTTCTTCGTCAGTGGAGCAATAGATTGAGTTTGATCAAGCTTGTTTTGTTGTTGCTGCGTAAAGATAGCATATGCATTCATCACCAAGTCCTCCTCATCAGATTCATTCACCATTTGAAAATAGCCAATATTGGAGTCACCAGCTGATTCCATTTCTTCATCTTGAAAGAGATCAACACTTTCTTCCATGGGATAATGCAGCTATGCATATTCTATGCATATTCATCTTGTTTAGCCTCATAGTATCCTGTGGCAGTATTAGTAGGTGGAGCTTCAAGTGAGAGTCTTCCTTGTGGTGCTGGAAGATGATTTTGAATTTTGTTTTCAGCATAGTTGCAAAAATTCCTTCTTGGAACATCCTTTAAAATGTTGTTGTTAGAAACCCGCTTTTTCAAAGCCAAGATTTCATTTTCCAACCTTTGAACCATGGGATCAACAAAATTAGAATTAGCATTAGAAGCATTATCATTAGAAGTTGAAGATCGTGACGTTTGTGTCTTGTTGTTGTTGTTGATATTCATCCTTATTTCTCTAGCAAGGATCATGTCATCTTTAAGACTGGTAGCTAATTGTTGAGATGATTCAACATTGGTGAGAGCTTCCCTACGCAAGAAAAACTTACTTTGGGGAGTTGCATATTGATGAAGAAGCACTTCAAATTATGATTTGTTGGTCTCACCTCATTTGGGATTCTTGTCACCAACTTATTAAACTTAGCCACAAAATCACGCATGGGTTCATGGGCCTCTTTCTGCATGGTTGTAAGTTGTGCCAATAAGGTGTGTGCCTCTTTAGTAGGTTTGAAATTTTCTTCAAACTTGGTGTGAAGAGTGTTCCAATTAGTGATAGAAGCAGTTGGAAGAGTATAAAACCATTCTACAACAACTCCTTGTAGAGATTCGATGAACAACCTCACAACAACGTCTTCGTGTTCTATTCCAAGAACACCACAAACAATGTAAAAGGAAACAATGTGTTCATCGGGATGTTGTTCGTCATCACCTAGAAACTTTGGAATATGATTTATCAAGACATGTGGAAGTTCATGCAGAGGTGCGGCCAAACTGAGGGGACTGAAAGCATTTCCCCAAGGTCTTGCAGGTGGTGCAGCCATGATAGGTTGCACAATAGGTATTTGCACTAGAACTCTATGGAAAACATAGGATTCAGTAGGAAGAGGAGATCTTAGCCTTCATGGAGGATAACTTGTGGTGTGCTGCAATGACGACCTTACTTGTGGAGGAGTAGGTGGAGTATTATGTTGCAACAAATCTTCAAAAAGTGGATCCACTACTCCTTGAGCCCTCAAACCTCATGTATAGCTTCTAACCGCTAGAATGTAGATGGAAACAAGAGAGATATTAAAAATAACAATACAAAAGATCATAATAAGATACTTGAAAACTTATTCACTTCCATCAAACACGTGAGGCTTTAATTGCGTGTGTCATTCCCCAACGGAGTTGCCAAAAAACTATTGGGTGAAAATTATGTAATCCCTTTAACAGATTACAAAACTTGATTTTAGCCATAGTTGTGTGAGATACAATCTCTCCTCTCAGAAATGGGAGGCGCCCTTCTTACTGCTTATTGAAACTAAGTAAAAATAATTGAGTATTCACAATGATGTACACAATGATTAAGAGATGGGGGTGTGTCACGTTCATAATTCTCGCTTTTTTCAAATAATATGTTTTACAATGCTTCACAATTTTAAGTTCTTGATTTGATACAACATCAAACTAAAAACAAAGCAGTAATTTCGATATTCTTATCTTGTCAAAGCAAAGACTAAGAAAACTAGCATAGTAATGATAAATGATAAAACAAGAAAACTCACGAAGGCACAAAGTTGTTTCATAGCTTTCACCAATGAATACTTTGAGATATGTAACCAACATAGTATTAGAAGCACAAAGTCTTTTAGATACTCCACGATAGATCCATGAACAATATGAATAGACACAAGCACAAAGTCTTGTAGATAATTCACCAACAACATTCAATCAATATCATAAATTTGAATAAAAGAGTGTAACTCAAAGTTTACATGAATTTACTCAAAGCCCTTAGATCTTAATCAATAATCACTACCAATCTCAATCAAATCCAAAAGATAATTGATTCCAACACAAATTTTGGTATGCAACTCACTTCTTTATTGATCAAAATAGATTCACAAAGATGAACACAAAGTTTCATGTATTTGCTTCTCAAATGGACAACACTTTGTTGCAAAAGATAAAACGTCCAGGATTACAAAAGAATCCTCTCATATTTATAAAAGAGAGGGAAGAGAAAATCTAGGAAAAGTAGATGAGCGAATCTAGGAAAGTTAGGTGAGAAAATTTAGGAAAATCTCACCTAACAAGTTGGCTTATTAAAAAATGTTGTCCATATTTTTAGGAAAACATCTCAGTTTTTACATGTAATTACATCTTGAAAAATGACATGTAAGATGTCAAGAACTATTTACATAATGCATAAATGAAAGAATAAAACTATCTAACACTAGAGATGAAAATAAGTCTTTATGGATCCTTGCATTGGGCGCATAACTCTTCATATTTCTTCTTTGTCTCCAGTATGAATGCCTTATCTGGACCAACTGTGTAAATGACAATGGTGTGAACTCTTGTGATTGATCTTCTTGTAGACGAGCAAATTTTCTTGCATCTTTCTAGATGCATTTTGAGACAATCAAGAGAAAGCCATATATTGCATATGGTGTGCATGGAAGTATTTGAAAAACCTTCATCTTCCACTTGCTTCATGACAACTTCCTTGAATATTTGAGTTATCTCACTGACCGGGAGAAAAGTATGATCATCATGAAGGAGCTTACTCGGTAACTCCTCAATTTCATTCACTTGGATAACACGATGTCCTTTGACATCTTATTATACTTGGTGGATATCTTCAATAAGAGATTTGATCACTTGTATGTAGTGTTTGAGAGATTCCCTTACATCAACATACTTCTCTTTGTCGGGAATTACCCCTAGTTTCACCAACTTACCCAGCTTTGTCTCTTTCATTTTTGACCAAAATATGAGACATCTTTCCATTTCTTTTTTCTCTTCGAAAAGTATATTTTCTTCTTTATCCAACTCTAATTTCAGCTTGGCTATTTGAGTAGTTTTCTCATCTGCAATAGCCATGACCTATGAATCATGTTCTATCATTTCATCAATGAAATCATATAACACCTTGCCCTTGAAGGTGGATTTCTTTTCCTTTTGCACTACTTGTTCTTTGATGTTTACCATGGCCCATAGGTTGTACATCCTCGGAAGAGCTTGCAATGTTCCTCAAAACTGTTGCATAACGCCCAACTTTCTCCTTATATATATTTCTGGCCTGCTCCATCTTATCAAGCCTTCCTGCTAATGCATCCAGGACCACTTGTGCATCTTACTTTGCACTTGCATTTGTCACTTTTCCAATTTGGACTCTTGTGACAGTGTAATCCTCCATGTTTACATCACCTTCTTCTTGTGGAGGTAGACCAATCTCAACAAACTTGTGACCATATTTGTCAACATGAAGCCTTGAATAGAATTTTTCCTTTTTCTTCCCTTTGGATTTTGGAGGAGCTATCTCTTCAAGATCAAGCTCATTTGGGGAGATCATTTGTTTCTTTCACTTCAATACTTAAGAGATCAACCAAGGAGGAAGGAAGGAAGTATATGCTTCTTGAATTGTAGTCAATTCCTGTGTTGCAACCACTTTTGTAGAAATGATTGGTATTGTAACAATCAGGGTAGTATCTGTCATGATTGCTCCAATGGATTGCAAATCAAGATGACTCTACAAAGAATCATTCATGAATCTATTGAATTTGGCTTCATAAGTGATATCAAAAGATGGAGATGAAAAACTTGGGATGGATGGGGGAGAATTTGACAAGACATCAACAGTTTGTGAGTTTGAAATTGTAGGAGGAGTGGAAAGGACAGTTGATACTGTAGGGGGAATGGAAATATTCATTGCACTTGAAATTGCTGTAAGAGGAGGTGGAGGAGTAGTTGGATTTGGAGGTGTATGAGGAATATTGGTAGTAACTAGAGATTATGTCTAGGGAAGATCTTAGACAACATTCTTATGTGGAGATAGAGGTTGTTCATCATCATGCCTGAGTTCCTCCTCATTACCTTCTTTTTTCAGATTCATCCTTATCAGATTCTTCTTCATCAGATTCTTCTGATTCTTCACCCTCATTCTCTTCTTCTTCTTCTTCTTCAGATGATTGTTCCTCATAAGCAAGCTCCTTTCCTTCTGCATGTGTTTGTTTAGATTCTGTTGCCTCCTGTTCTTTAACTATCTGTGTAACATTCTTGCCAAAGGTGAACATGATTCTAGGACCTCTTTGGGAAGAAAAGGGAGTAGCCACATGTTTGTTTTTTGTACGAAGCTCCTACCGTTGGCTGGTTTCTCCTCCTGGTGCTTCTCCTTCAGATTCGGTCTTGAAAGCTTTCATTTAGAAAACATGTTTATGCAACCATTATGTTGTGTTTTGTAAAAGGGAGAAAGCCTTTCCCTGATAGAGACACTTTCATTTTTAGACCATTGTATTGGAGGTAAGGTCCTCCTAGCAATCTCATCTTCTTCATAAGCAAAGTTTATGATGTTGCCAGGATCTGTGAAATCTGATGGTAGATCAGCCACACCAAGATATCTGATATGCTCCATTATTAGCCTACAAAAATCCATTCTGTGGATGTCTTCTTCATCTTTGTAGTCCACCCATATGTCTTCAAAGCAGTAGACATGTCGGCGATCCTTCTTTAATTTCCTCTTCACATCTTGGTAGTCAAAGTCAAATCTATATTTATATGTTTTGATAGTCATGATTCACATTTATGCATAGACTAAATTTTATTTTTGTACACTGTGAATGGTACACCTCCCAATTGTTAGTTGAAACCTTAAACCTGACTTGTGTATTCTCTGGCATTCCTTGTGAACTAAGATCAACTGTCTACACAACTCTATTAGTATCCACTTATCTGAGGGATATCTGGGAAACATGTATGGACACCCAATATAGCAACCAAATCTCATGTAGGTGAAAGTTGGAAACTACAAAAAGATACAACAAACCTTACTAACCACTTTGTAGGCTTCATCCGATACTCTTTTCTTTTCAAGAGTCGGCTCAAAAGTGAACAGTAAGGGTGCGTAGAAGGCATCTATGACTCTTCCGAAATGATGAAAAATTTCTCTCAATTTCAACTAATAATAGAACTCATACACAGGTACAAAATGTCTGTTTTCCTTTGTAGACAACCCCAAAAATTGCCTCATTACTGCAACAACATATACCAGATAAGAAGTCATGTAAAATTTCAGAGTGGTTGGCACATTGATCAATTGTTCATGGATTTCGTCACTTATCTGAGTTCCCTAATCAATATGTGCTTTCTTTCTTCTGATTATGTGGATGTATTCATACATCCAATCTTGAAAATTACATGAAATAGGCAATCCTTTAACCCTGCTGAGGAGAGTAATCATATCTCTAACATCCTCTTTGAAATCACTTTGAGGAAGCCCTTTAGGCCATCTTGAGATACTGGACCTTGGAGTTTTCAACCATTGAGTATTAATCAATTTTTTAGCTATGTTGGGATCACTATCATAGAATCGGGCTCGTTGAATTGCGATCTCAGCATACCGTCCATGCGGAACTTAAAAACAACATCAGCACTTTGTGCAGTCTAATTCCATCAAGTGACTTTTCCCGGAGGCGAAATCTTTATGAATCATAATTATATCCAGAAATGCACAAGACGCACCGAGCACAAACCCCATGCCGTATGCCGTCGGCATCACCGCTGCCGCCAAGAAACAAATGGCCTCAGCTATCTTCTATCGTTCTTAAAATCGTTTAGGTCTTGATGAAGACCAATTTCGTTGTCTTCGATTTCATCCACCCTATGAGATCCACTAAGATGCCGCCACCGGCTACCTGCGATTTCAGTCCTCCCTGTTACTTCACGCATACCGTATAACACCACGGCGAACACGATCACCTAATGAGAATTTGATAGGAACTGCAAGAATAATGGATTAATAGATGTTAGTACAAAATTTTAGTGTTGGAAAGCGTGAAGCGGGTGGGAAATTTGGAGCAACTGCAAATGAGCTATTTTGCATGGAAATCATAGCATTGGCGAAGAAATGAGGTTCAGAGCGCAAGCAGAGTGATTTCAAAGTGTTTGAAAAGAAAACTGATTTTTGTGTAGGAGTGCTAAAAATCAGTGCTCCTACATCTTGAGCTAGTGATTTACATGTAGTAACGTTGATTTTCAATGCTCCTACATGCCTTATTCATTTGGTGGGAACAAGTGTCAAAGCGCTAAATTTTAGCGCTTGAGCATGTATGGGAAGATTTTAGTTTATGCTCGGGCGTTAATTTTTAGCACTTGAGCATGTCCATCATTGCTTTGTTTAGGTCAAGTGTATAACTAGACAAAATCACCACTTTAGCATTTTGAGAGGAGACACTCCATGTAGGAGCGGTGATTTTGACCGCTCCTACATCTTGGAGTTAGAGAAAATCTTCAGATGTAGCAACGGACTTTATCACTACTTCGATAGTTTGGGGGAAGGTATTCAATATTCAAGCATTGAAGTTTGTCGCTCAGACATTGAAGGGAAAGATCATACAAAAAGCATCAAAGTTTCATCATTTGAAAAAGATAAGAACTTTACCACTTCGAGCTATTTGGAAAAATCAGTATGCAATGTGGCGAAGGAAATTAAAAATGTCATGATGAAGAATGGAAAATTTGTGGAGAGAAACATCCAGGGAATTTTAAGGAAAATGTGCAAAACAGAAAAACAAAGGAAAGCAAGGCACGAATTGAAAAGAGGAAGGAGATTAAAAAACATGCAAATATTGAAACCCTAAAAAAGAAAAATGCACGGGCAACAAACTAATTAGAATCTACATATCTTTGAAAACAAAGAGAAATAAAAACTCGACGAAGAGGAAGAATAAAAGTGCACCTATCAAAAACTCGAAACCCTAGTTTGAAAGCTTTAAGAAGTCTTCAGACGCAAGTTGTAGGAGGTTGGAGAGCGATCACACGAGTTGAATGAGAAAGAAAGGTGAATAGATTGAAGATAGATTAGCTTAAAATCACTTATTAAGTGACTTAGAAAAGACCATAAATGTAACTCAAGTTGCATTAATTATGGAAGACATAAAGGTGAAATAGATGCACTAGCAGCGATTTTCACCACTTGTGCATCAAAGAGACTTGACAAAAGGAGAAATGCACTAGCGGTGAAAATCACCACTTGTGCATCTCAAGGTTGGGTATAAAGTGTAGGAGTGCTAAAAAATTGGGCTCCAACACTTGAAGTTAAACTTTTTCCAACTTGAGGCTAATGTAGGAGCGCTGAAAATCAGCACTCCGACATGAGTCAAAAATTGACTAACTCTCAAGGATTGGAAATTAACGAATATACTCATTTTGAAGCTCTTCGAAAGACGAACGGGGGGGAACGCTCAAATGGACTATTTGAGGTCTTGAACTATGCATCGAGGTGAATTGAAAATTTCCTCATTTTGCATGCTTGAAGTATATGAAACTATGAAATAGACAAGTTTCGTAGGGGGTTATCTAGTGAATCTGGCGCAGCTGGATTCAAGGATAACATATATTTATATTTTTATACATATATATATATATGGTTATATATATATGTATGTATATATACTTATAATGTGAATGAATAAGACTTAATTTATGAAAATAATATTTATTCAAATATGATTTTGAAAGTATTTAATTCAGATGTAAAAATATAAATATGTAGTTTTATTTGAGTTTGAGTTAGTATGCAAATGGAAAGATTTATAGATACATATGTTTTCCATTTTCGTTTGGAATATAAGTAAACTAAATGGATTGAGTTGCTGAGTTAAGTATAAACATGTATTTCTTTGGATTATTTCATTAACGATGGATTGCAATGTAGTTAGACATGTAAAATTTTATAACGAACTTTAAAGTTAAATTGTGTTTCCGTAAGAACCAATGAGTAGTAAATGTTTGATATGTAAACAAACTTATTAGATTCGAGGTATTGTTTATTCTCTCTATGAAATTACTTCTAGGATAGGATGCCGAATGTGGGATCCCAGAGACTGTAATTTACTTTTCTAAATTACCATTTTATTTTTATTGCTTGGCCAAGCTATTGTACTAGTGAAATAGATAGTTGAAAATCCTAGAATTTATTTTATAAATGTCTCTGCCACATCCTGTATGCGAGCATTATGTTATTAGAGATTAGGAATTGCATATAGGCATCAAGAACACATCGAGAGATTCCCTCCTGCTTACACCGTTCCAGGTTGCTAGGTTCCTCGTGCAAGGTAGGTGCTTTCTTTGAGTTAGGAAGAAACCAAAAGAAGCATTGTACTTCGTGGTTGGGTAGAAAAGACACCTTAACCTCACTCTTGGCCTCGGCTTGCGGAAGACTAGTAGAGTCATGGTGATTGAAGATCGAGAATCTTTTATTGTATGGATATACCACTTGTACTATTCTTGTATGGATTGCATAGCCAATCTGTAAATGTAAACTTATCTTCATGAATGTATTTTGATGTAAAACTCATACTTGTAACATTGAAATAGATGTTATGTAACACCCTATTGGTGTGTGATTGTAATTCATTATTGTAACTTGCCTTAGAGCATTTATTGATATTTAATTTTAAATGTGTGTATCACTTTTCCTTATTTGGAATGTGCTTTTCTTTTCAGAATACTATGTTTAGTATTTTATTCTTCAGTCATTCTGCTATCTAGCCTAGGGTTTCAAACCTTAAGGACCCATGCCACCACACCTTTAATGCCATGCCTTTTGTGAGCAATCCTACGGACAAATTCCAGATCACTTCATCAAACAGCTTATGATCCCGCGACAAAAATGAAAATTGATTCCACTTATCCCTCAGCTTGACTCCAAATATCATAAGCTTAGGGATTGACAATGGAATAACATGTCTAATAGGCCAAATCAAGGCCTCTAACTCTAGGCCGAAAAAATGAAGGCGGCAATGAAAACAAATGAAGGAAACTCTTTGAGACTGGTTGAAACCCGAGAAGCAAGGAAAGTATCAAGAGTTTGGAAAAGACTCGAAGGTCAATTCTACCAAAATTTGATGGAAAACATTTAGGATGGGGAAAAGCATGGGTATCGCATTTATAAAGTATTTTTCCTTGAGAAATTTTTCCAATGAGACTAAGGCTGAATGAGGATCATATCAACTCATCGGTGAAGCTTCCACTTGGTGGGATAAAGAAAAGGCTGAGAAGCAGTTGTTACATGGTGAGGTAACTTGGGATCAATTTTTGTAGTTGTTCAGAAAAAGGTGGCTACCACATTTCTATTTTGACAAAAAGATAACTGAATTCTAGAATCTCACTCAAGGGGGAATGACAGTAACTCAGTATTGGAAAAAATTCTCCCACTTGCTCAAATACATACCCTAGTACCAGCTTGATGAGAGGTTCCAGATTCACAAATTCATCTTGGGGCCCAAGCCTCAAATTGGAGCTGAAGTAGACATTCATAATCCTTCCACCATGGATGAGGCTTTTGAGAAAGCAACCAAGCAGGAACAAAAGTTACAATAGGTTGCAAATTAGAGAAAGAGTAGTGATGCTAAGTATGGTAACAAGAAATCTCAAGGAAATAGTCAGAATAATAGTAATTAGAATCAGAACCCAAGCAACAACCACCAGCCATCGTGAACCCGAAGATGAAACAAATTCCCTGACCGTCCATTTTAAACCGCAACAAACGAAGAGGAAAACAAACATATATATTTAAAGATGAGACCCATGAGCACTCCCACAGAGGGTTGTTTTGTTAATATGCTAATAATCTATGCCAAAATAGGTTCCCTCGCTAGAGGAATAATCAAAAAATAACCATAACATCACATCCATGTATGTTGATAACTCGCTGATCGCGCTACGCCCAATCTAGTTCACTGCAAGCTTTTGAATGCTCTTTGTTTCATCTTGTAATTGATACGGAGCCACCGAGGTTTCGGTAGATCCTCAAGCATTTTGGGCAATTATCTATTAATCCGGGATATATGGCTAATCTATGGAAGGCTGGTCCAATATGGGAATCCTCCAGAGAGAGATAATGTCTATTCAGAAGAAAACCGAACTCTAGCTTTGAGGACATAGGTTAACGGCATGCAGCAACTCATCATATGACAACTTCTGTAACAAACTACTACCCAACACAAGTCCAATGACGCTTTAAAGTAAATAGTGAAATAAGTTTAGATGAACAGGACAACCCGCTGATTCATGGTTTAGCGTACAAATTCTAGAGCCCAGCATCTCTCCCACCCAAAGATGGCTAATAACAGAAGGTGTACTATCGCCGGTAGAAGTTAGTTTAGGACCAGTTAGCTTAGAGTTAAGTTAGCTAATGATCATCCTATTCTAAAGGAATTCCAAGATGTTTTCCTGATGAGCTGACTGAGCTACCACCTAAATGGAAGTTTGATTTCTCAATAGACTTGCTACCTGGAATTGAGCCTCAGTCAGAGGCACCATATAGGATGAACACTACTAAATTGTATGAGCTGAAGGTCCAATTGTAAGAGTTTCTTAACCGGGGATTTATTAGGCCAAGTGTGTCCCCATGGGGAGCACCTGCCATATTTGTGAAGAAGGATGGGACCTTAAGATTGTGTATTGATTATAGAATTCTTAACAAGGTTACCATCAAAAATAAATATCCACTTCCTAGGATAGATGAACTATTTGATTAGATGAAAGGGGCTAAGGTATTCTCAAAAATTGATATGAGATCGGGATACCATCAACTAAGGATAAAAGATAAAGACATTTTCAAAACTGCATTCAAGACTAGATACAGGCACTATGAGTTCATGGTGTTACCATTTGGGCTAACCAATGCTCTGACAAATTTTATGAATTTGGTGACAACATCTTCTAAGACTACCTGGATGACTTTGTACTAGTCTTCCTGGGTGATATCTTAATATATTCTAAATCAGAGGAAGAACATGACAAACATTTGAGGATAGTGTTGTAGTGTTTGAGGGATCATAAGCTTTATGGGAAGATGTCTAAATGAACTTTTTACCAAACTGAGGTGCACTATTTGGGACATGTTATTTTAGTTGATGGGATAGCAGTGGACCCAAATAAGATCAAGGCAATCATGGAGTGGCCAACACCACAAAATGTTTCAGAAGTCCGAAGCTTTATGGGACTTGTTGGCTATTATAGGAAATTTGTCAAGGGGTTCTCAACAATTGCAACACCCATTATTGCACTCCAATGAGAGGGAAATAAATTTGAATGGAGTGATAAGTGTGAGAAGGCATTTCAATTGCTAAAGGAGAAAATTACTTCTGCACCTATCTTGATTGTGCCGAATCCAAATGGGTACTTTACAGTGATAACATATGCTTTAGGTGAGGGTGTAGGAGCAGTTCTTATGCAGGACAGACAGGTGGTGGCATACGAGTCTAGGAAATTGAAGCTGCATGAATTGAACTATGCATCACATGATTTGGAGTTGGCTGCCATAGTGCACGCCCTTCAAATGTGGAGGCACTACATTTTGGGGAAGCCTTTCGAATTGAAAACAAATCATTTGGGACTACAGTATATTTTCACTCAACCCAACCTGAATGCTCATCAGAGACAATGGTTGGAGTTTTTAAGTGAGTATGATTTTGGCATTAAATATATAAAAGGAAAATAAAATAGAGTAGCATATGCCCTAAGAAGGAGGAGGCATCTTGCAGCTATGGTAACTATAAGGTCAAATTTTAAACAGAGGGTGATCCAAGCTTTGTTGGGAGATGAGCATCATGATAGGGTGAAACAAGTCCTAGAGTAGGATCCTTCAGATCGTAGATATGATGGATACATTTTTGAGACTGATGTAATCTTAAGGTACTAGGGACAGATGTATGTTCCTAACACAACATGATTGATGGAATTAGTACTAACAAAATTTCACAATGCATCGTATTCAGGGCACCTCGGTGTAACGAAAATGATAGGACTCAAACCGTTGTATTTCTAGCCAGGACTTAGGAGGGATGTTACTGCTTTTGTAGCATGATGTTTGGAATGCCAGTGAGTTAAGGCTGAGCATGTGCATACAACGAGACTCTTATATCCCCATAGGGTGCCAGAATATAAATGGCAGGTAATCACTATGGATTTCATTCAAGGGTTGGCTATGACCAAGAACCAACATGATGTCATCTTGGTTGTGGTTGAAAAATTGATGAAAGTAGCTCACTTCATCCATGAGAATCTTAAGGATGGATCCTTAGTCCTAGCAAAAAAATTTGTGCAAGAAAATTTCCAGTTGCACGGAGTGCTAGAGACGATCATCTTTGATTGCGACACTTGAATGACTTCCAAGTTCTGGACTACATTGAATGCTTCTTTGGGAACCAAATTGAACTTTAGTTTTAGCCTATCATCCTGAGATCGATGGTCAGATGGAGAGGGTGAATCAGGTAGTAGAGGATCTCCTCGGTATGTACTGTATGGATCAACAACATAAGTGGGAGGAATACCTACCTTTAGTGGAGTTTGCATATAATAACCCATATCACGCCTCTCTAGGAATGAAACCTTTCAAGGCTTTGTATGGTCGCAGATGTCGCACACCTATTAGTTGGGATAAGGTGGAAGACATGATTCTCATTGGGCCAAAGATGTTGAGAGAGATGGAGGATCAGATGAAGCTAATTAAGGAAAAGTTGAAACAAGCTTCAGATCATCATAATAGTTTTGTAGATAGGAACATAACGTTTAGGTAGTTTTCAGTGGGAGATAAGGTCTTCTTGAGGGTTCGACTGCAGAAGAGTTCAATATCATTCGACAAGAGCTCTAAGCTTGCCCCTAGATATGTTGGGCCATTTGATATTTTGGAAATTATCAATCTGGTTACATATAGGTTTGCTCTACCATTGGCT